>JAODIE010000004.1:5737102-5861570 GCA_027575565.1 Diploeciton nevermanni | reverse complement strand
TTGAAGGCCGTTTACTATTTTACATCAATATACTCTTCTCAGGTGTCACGATCAATATAATTAAATGCAATCTATCACAATTCAAAACAAGCGAAAACAAAATAATTTGAATGTAATAAAACTTTGACTTGGCAACTTGCACTAATACGCTTTCAATGTCTATATTTTACTGCAAATTAAAACTTTTTAGAGCACGAAATATTCATTATAATATATTTACTTTGTCACTTATACTTAGTCATATACTTAAATATCAAACTACATTTATTCCAAAACCATAAAACTATTTGTCACTGTTATAGACGTACCTCTCAAGGAACCAGTCAAACAATGCAATCGACTACCAGTTAGATAAGTTACTGACGCGCAATTGTGTTACGACTTGCGAGTCTGTAAATTAAAGGAAAAAAATCACGTCTGAACTTTAACTGTATTCATCACGAACGTGTTCTAAATGCTTAAATTGACCTCTATAACCAAATTAACTTCCCATCATCTTTAAAAAATGATTGTCTATTAATAACTATAGTAATTAAGTTACAATCTTGTTTGCAATGAGATAATCTTACCTTACAAACAACCCCGAAGTTTCCTAGCACTTCCAAGTTGTTAAACATGCTATATGGAATTGGGGAGTAAATTTGCAATATTTTAAATTCTTTTAAATTAGGAAACAAATAATTAAAATGATTCTAAATTAAGACAATAAATTAATGGCATTTATTTTGAATTAATGTCTAATTAGGGCGTGGAAGATGGTTAATCCATTAAGCAGTTGATGCTTAATTAATCTTGCTAATCCTTCCGCGTCCTTGTATGAATTGCGGAAGTGTAGCGCGAATATGAACACTATTTATGCATTACTACTCATTGCAAACATTATTTATATTGCATTACAGGCTATATTCGTAATATTTGAGTAAATAAAGTAAAAAATGGCGGCAGCTCTTTAGAAAATTATAAGTGAAATAGTTGGAAGCAAAGATAAGTTATCACTCTCTACATGAATAAAATTTGAAAATAAACTACGATACATTTTTATTTTATAGGTGATATATTTTGTTTCATGCATTTTCAAGATGCATTAATGCAAACTAACTTTTAAAAGCAATCAAAAGTTAAAATCATTGACAATTGAAACTTCAAACCTCCCATTTAGAATTTATTTTTAACACTTGCAAATTGTTTGTGATCGAAGGTGGGAATGCCCTTAAACTAGATGCAAATAGATGATTTACGCGTACAGCAATTTCCTTATTGCGCTAGTTGCAATTTGATACAGATCTACATCACTCACCGCGCAGATAAAACTCTCTAATGCATTTCTTGCGAATGCCCGCATCGCAACCTGTGATGACTACAAGTTTATCATCCAGGCGCGCCGTCGACTTGCACTTCGAGCTGAAGATGCCTATGACAATGTACTTTGCAAGAAACTTGACCAACTGCAACTTGAACTCTACTTGTTACACCTTACCAGCTGCAGCAATCTACTTAAACACAATTCAAATACCTAATTACAGCACAGTTTATTTGTTAATTTAAATTTGACTGTAGTTATCTACCTGTTATAGCGCAATGGCAAAGTCCTACTGAGGCGTAGTAGGCGTGATTTTGATCTTGTTAAAACAGTAGTAGTTAATCCTTCCCGGCGACCGTGCCAACCCTTGTGTTCTTGGAATCCTTGGAAGCAGAAAAGTAGTTCATTCCTTAATTCCGTGAGAACTTTTTGAATTCAGGATGAAATGTACAAATCCCCATTAAGTTACTAATAAATATAATAAGTGAACTTACCATTCGAACGTTATTTTGAGGAATAGTAATGCAAAACAATATTTTGTAAGCACTATATATATGTATGTCTGTACAACATTACTTGTTGTATTTGTAATATTTGAGTAAAAGAAGTAAAGATAGGTGGTAGTTCTTTGAAAAATTATGCAGGGAATGAAATAGCTGGAAGCAACGATAAGTTATCACCCTCTATATCAACAAAATTTTCTAATATACCACATTACATTTTTATTTTAGGTGATTCATTTTGTTTGATACATTTTCAAGATGCATTGATGCAAATGATGATGGTCAAAGGCGTGCAGCGAAAACTACGTCGTTTTCATCGCGTTCGTAAAAAAAAGTAAAGGGAGTGGTGGGAACTACGTTCGGATTCCGCGATGTACACCGGCATAGAAACAGTTCTTCTATCTTCCAAGTTCAGGTCGTACAACTTTAGTCTTCTCGAGGGTAGAATTTTGAAGAATTGTGAATACTCTGAAACAATTTTACGCATTTATCATGAACCTACCAGACGGTATGCCACTTGTGCGACTTGCCCCTACCTAAATCGCCCTCACAACTCTCAAGGGTTCTTCTCATACCGGTGGAATCCATGCAGCGGTCGCTAGGTAAAAAGTGGCCCGCGAACGTAAACAATTAGTCACAGTCGAAGGTAAACTGTGAGCAAGTGCGTCGAAATCGAAAGCTAACCGCGGGTGGACGCAGCAACCAACACAACAATGTAAGGCCAATCATCACAAATTTCCACAAATTCCTAGCGAATTAATAACGCATTTGGCGCTGTATGCTCCATTGATTAACACAATACTATTCTTCAATACTTGATATAATTAGTCAGTGAGAAACAATAAACGTACCAAATGAATATCGCGATTAACATTCTTTATATCGTGAGTATTTCCTTACAGAACGGTCATTAGCGGCGCCACAACCGCCTTCCCAGTGTTCTACTCAGCGCTCCTAACAAAACAAATAATTTCATCTATGCTGCCATCGAAATGTGATCAATAAATCTTCGACACTCAAGGAAGTATGTTCAACATCACATAGACACCACAATTAATACTCAGGAATATGTAAGTTGCGTAAATTGTAAGTTGAGAGTATTAGAGGTTATCAGATCACTAGTCTTTTGTTTTATATTTTTCTGTCTTACCTCTGCTACTAAAATGTTCAAGTGATAATTGATACTAACAATGCTGTAGATGCATTGGAGATGTCTGGTTTAGCAACAAATGCGCCGACATCAGCTGATGCATGCCTCAGCATTGTGCACAGTCTGATGTGCCATCGGCAAGGAGGTGAAAGTGAAGGATTTGCAAAGCGTGCCATTGAGTCACTTGTTAAGAAGCTGAAGGAGAAGAGAGATGAGTTGGATTCTCTTATCACAGCTATTACTACAAATGGGGCCCATCCTAGTAAATGTGTGACTATACAAAGAACTTTAGATGGAAGACTTCAGGTTGGTCAAAGTTAACTTATTTTTAGAAGTGATTAGAAATAATTTGCGATTTTCAGGTTGCTGGAAGGAAGGGTTTTCCACATGTAATCTATGCACGTATTTGGCGATGGCCGGATTTGCACAAAAACGAGTTAAAACACGTAAAATACTGCCAGTTTGCATTTGATTTAAAGTGTGACTCAGTTTGTGTTAATCCCTACCACTATGAAAGAGTAGTCTCGCCAGGAATTGATCTCTCAGGGCTTTCTATTCAACCGACGCAGCGTCTCGTTAAGGATGAGTACAGTGCAGGTGGACCAGTGCCAGGAGGTAGTGGAATGGAGGTGGATAGTGAGCTGACAATGGCTGGAGGTGTTTCTCAGACAATTCAACATCACCCACCACAACAGGGATATTCACTAGCTTCATTACAATCACCACCACCTGGAGGTAAACAATTTAAACCAGGAAAAGGGTGTGAAGTTAGGGTCTTCTGTTTTGTTGCATTGAGTTACACTATTTTGTGTGCTGTTTTTGCTATGATTTCATATGTGTTGAATTATTTTTGATTTACGTAGGTGATCCAAGTATAAATTACGCAAGTAACCGTTCCGTATTGGGCCCACCGCCACCGGTGGTGGCAAAATTGGAAACGGTCGCGTCCGCACAGGACGCGCACCAACGCAACAATTGGCTGCCCTCACGTATGCATCTACCGATTTGTAAGCGACTTTTATTTTCTCAAATTTCCTTCCTTGGACTTTTCCTCTGTTTACCGGCTTTCATTACACACTGCGTATCGCAATTATGTGCGGTAAAAACAATCGCGACGAGCTGTTTGTTATGATATTGCGAACGCGACGTATCAATTAGCCGTGCCGACGAGTTCACACCGATTTACAACAGTTTACGCACCGTCTGCCCGCCGGCAAGTAAATGTATGAATCGTTGACTTGTTTATATCGCGTTTTATATTTGTTCCTTGTCTCCTTCGATTGCTTTCTGTAATTCACGTACCGCTTCATTCTAAAGGTATTAACAATCTGACCATACAAAAGAAGTGAACTGGGATTTTCCTGTGGGAAATAAATATTCGTGGTGATATCGTTTGCGGTTTCAGCTTCCGGTGGTGTCCATCAGCACAACTCGATGCCACAACAAGCAGGTGGCACACACATTGCGCCCAGTAGTCAAGCGCAGTTTTACTCCGCACCGCCCCCACAAAATAATGGCGGGCAACAAGTTGAACGGCAGCAGGTAGCAGACATCAACTCCAGCTTAGGAAGTACGTCACCAGTATCGCCGCATTTGCAACAAAATGGCTTTGCTAATCAACCAGTGCCGAATGTTAGCACTGGTGGTGGCCAACCCTCTGCTCCTTCTACCCTAGGACAAGCATTCACAGGTGCAGGCGGCACGTGGACAGGTGCCAATACTTTGACCTATACGCAGAGTATGCAACCGCCTGATTTACCACGGAATCATCACAATAACTATTGTAAGTTGCATGTTTCACTTTGTATGAAAATTTCCTCAACATTATTGATGTTAGGGAATCACAATTCGACAAATCAAATAGGCAACGACGTGGGAAATATCGCAGGGTTGTTGAGTAATCAACCCGCCCCGGAATTCTGGTGTTCAGTCGCGTACTTCGAGTTGGATACCCAAGTTGGAGAAACTTTCAAAGTACCGTCAAGTTGTCCTAACGTGACAGTTGATGGATATGTTGATCCTAGTGGAGGGAATCGTTTCTGCCTTGGCGCATTGAGCAATGTACATCGCACTGAGCAAAGTGAACGCGCGCGGTTACATATTGGCAAAGGAGTGCAGCTAGATCTTCGTGGTGAAGGTGATGTATGGTTGAGATGTCTCAGTGACCACTCTGTCTTCGTGCAGAGTTATTATCTGGATAGAGAGGCGGGACGTGCACCGGGTGATGCCGTTCACAAGATATACCCCTCTGCGTACATCAAAGTGTTTGATTTGCGCCAGTGTCATGGGCAGATGACACAACAGGCTGCAACAGCTCAAGCTGCGGCAGCAGCGCAGGCAGCAGCAGTGGCTGGGCATATACCAGGCCCCCATAGTGTTGGTGGGATTGCACCAGCAATCAGTAAGTCACGTAATTAAATTCAACTCTGTGAAAAGTGCTCCACTTACTAATAAACGCATTTTCTAGGTTTATCAGCTGCTTCAGGCATAGGCGTAGATGATCTGCGTCGTTTGTGCATCTTGCGTTTGAGTTTCGTCAAGGGTTGGGGCCCAGATTACCCACGGCAGTCAATTAAAGAGACGCCGTGTTGGATTGAAGTGCATTTGCATCGCGCGCTGCAGTTGTTGGATGAGGTGCTGCACACGATGCCAATTGATGGGGCGCGTGGTCTGGAGTAGGTTTGGTTCAGGCATTAGACCAGGTAAACACTTAATTCATAACGCACTTCAATCAATTTCGAGGAGCATGTGACAATTCTGCAGCATTCAACGACATTCAAGCAAAACGTACGTATTTTTATGAGAAACGAGTGTAGCAGCAATGAGCTGTGGTGTGGTCATAGTGATAGCACATACAATTATTTTTATCCGTAAAGATGATGAAAAATTCTATTGACATAGATGATTAGGTTACGTCAGGCACTCGACAAATTAAGAAGCAGCAAATGATGCAAGAGGCAAAAAATATTGATGTGTTATTAGTATTTTATATTATTCTATTAGATTTTATATAATTTGTTAAAAAAAATTAAGCCGCGATATTTTTACACGCGTTTATCCGAGTCGCGACGGAATCGTTTTCGATTCAAGCCAACCAATAATGCAATAGCCATTTTTATACAATAGACCAAGCGATAGAGTGACGGATTTTTTAAGGGTTACACACGATTTACATATTTACGCAGAATATCACAAAGCCATAGACTATTTATGACCGCATATTATATTCATACCGCATTATATATACACTTATTATATATTTAATGTTTTTCCTTGTACATTTTTCTGTTTTTCTAACTTTATCCGATTTTGCGAACCTCAAAAGGTTGCTTTTTTGGTTCATGAAAATAAAATAAAAAACATTTGACCATGGAATCGCTGAAGCTCCATTCTAAAGATTAGAACACTTCATAAATCCCACGCTGATAGTAATATCAAGTGTTTATTATTCATTTTAGTTTCTTATGTTGTTTAACAGTTTTAAATAATGACAACAATGATTATTCCAATACTACATACATCTACAATATCAAGTTCTAGACATCACACAACTACTAAATTTACTTGATAATATCAAAAACTAATTATCAAGAATATGATGAAGCATGTATTATGAACTTATTCTGTTAAGAAGTTCATAATATTGTTCATATGGTACAAGTAAGTCAATTTTAACATTTGCTAATGCACTAATTTGTCTTAATACAGTCTAACTAACACTACAATCACTAATTACTAACTAATTGACTAATAATCACGCATACATATATAATATAAATATATAAAATTATTTTTGAAATCTTTAGGTATACTGCAGTAGCGTAAAACAATTACCTAAAACTTTTTTCCTTTTTTTTTTACTATTAAGTTAACGAACACGTCATAATCATTGGTCATTATTTTGGTTCCTATACTTTGTATATAAATAAATTTAAGTTGGGTACGTTTTTTCTTTGATTACTTAATGGTCCATGGACCAACTAGTTTGTCGTTAATATTCTGAAGTGTTTAGGAAACAGCGCAGTTGTTTTTCTCCGAGAGATTACCATTCGTGCGTTCAATTTCATGTAGAAGTACTTTGAATATGTCTAGTACATCCTAATGCATTTACCGAAAGATGAAAACAGTTCATTTAATAACAATGAATGAAGATGGAGTTGAAATAACTTACGTCTTGATGCTTCGCAGATGTTTCAAGGAACACTGCTTTCCACTCTTGGGCTAATTTCTTTCCTTGTTCCGGTGAAATTGCCCGCTGCATGTGAAGATCAGTTTTGTTACCAACCAAAACAATTGGTAAACTTCAAATTAAGCCAATTAACATTTTGAAAGTGTAACTTTACAGTGGTTTACATACTTTACTTTCCCTGTAATGTCCAATAACTTCGCGTACAGCGATTTAATGACTTCGAATGATTTATTGCTTGTTATACTGTAAACCAGGACGTATCCGTGGATATCAATCCCGTAGTGCGCTGTTATCAGTGAATACTCGTCCTGGCCGGCTGTGTCGATTATTTTTAATTCGTAGTCTTGAGAATTGAAGCGTGCTAACTTCGTAAACGCTAAAAGCAGGCAAAATTAACTCGTTGATTACTTCAGGATTGCAAAATTTGCCATACTATTTTCTATTGTTGGGTCATATGAATCCACAAATTGCCCTTCAACGAATTGAATACTCAATGATGATTTTCCTGTTGTTTCAAAATGGCGTAGATCAAGAAACGAACATTTAAAGCGTATTTTCTATACATTACCCACTGATCTGTATCCCATTACAACAATTTTACGTTGTTTGCACGCCATATTTTATAATTACAATAATTAATTCTTGTCTGCAAATGGGACACGAGCACAGAAAACGTACAAACACGATGGGTGCGTACCTAACACTAAACTAATATCTGAATGCGGTCGTCTTCTTATCACCCTTTGCCACATTTTGGCGGGTCAGGTGATACAAAAGACCAAACAAGTTATCACTGTTGTTCACACGTAGCGATGAAAACTTGTGAATCCATTGGTATCTCACTTTTTCTGTATATTTTTACTTATAATTATTCCCTCAGGCGGCTGTGCCTCAAGGCATTCGAACATCGACTAAATAGATTTATTTATTAAGAATACCGTTCAACAATTAAATTACAAGTATTTTCACTGTGATAAGCTCGAAGTAGTCACAACTAGGGAGCAGACATGCAGTTTCAATTAATCGGCTGGAGCCTTCATTCAAGTGCACATTACAATGAACTTAATTCAAACTTTGGATGATGCTTGCAAGAGCAACCGCTCGATGTACTTCATATGTGGCGTTATGCGTTTGATATAATTCGTTACATCACGGTGTATTGTACGATTGAACAGATAATCATCGTCGATTATACGCTTTAGACGTGCGATCCGCTCTTCTTTGGCTGCATTGCATGAGATTTTCGTTAATTTTTTCTAGATTCAGAAAGAAAACAAGGAAATAGTAGGCATCAGCCACGACACAAATTAATATCAAATGAAAGCGAACTATACCTTATAATTATTATAAATTTTCAGTTTCAAACTTCTTATGAACATATCGTATTTTTCGGGATCAGTCTTCGAGTAGTAACATCTAAGCACAGCCACCAAATGTTTCACTTGTTCTGCAGCTAACTTCCATTTCTTCGCTGCAAAGATGCCCATGGCTGGCGTGTAGCCCTCTAGGACAAAATCACGGGCAAATTCAGGAAGATTGACGATAAAAGAGAGATCCAACTTGTCACGTAGCATTGAGAATTCTTCGCACGGAGATTCAACTAGAAAGTTCCACGTCAAACATCTGCGTCTAACAGTTACAACTTGATTGAAGCTCACCTGTAATATATTTAAACTCTTGTTGGCTCTGAAACTCCTTATATATCAACGCCAAGAGTCTCAAACCGAGCCCACGTTGTTGGAAATTCGGTAAAATGAAAAACTGCGCTACCCTCGCTCGCTTAGGCAGAATAAACTTATACACCGTGCAGAAACCAATAGGTAGTCTGCTTATAACTTTCTTATCTTTTAAAACATCTTTATAGACATAATAATAGACCCAGTTCGGGTCTGAGGTATCTATCATTGATGCAGCGTTGATGAAGAAGACGATCAATGCTTGAAAACGTTTGTGATAATCAAGGAAACTGGGGTCAGTTGAATCACATTTAGTTATGTAGACATTTGAAGGGACATTATTGGCATCTGCAAATGAATTAAATGAAATGGTATTGAGAACATATAATACGGCGGGGAAAGTATTGTAATGTGCTTTGGTACTCACCAAGAAGTGTAAAAGTAAGTATTACTTCCCCAAACATCTTCATCAAATCTTCACTCTCCCTGAGTTTCTTCAACTCTTCAGGTTTCACCAAGTGTGGAAACCAATCTTTTAGTTTCTCATTGATATCATCTGCAATCTCATATCTCACTGGATTATTAGCAATAGCTGAGTAGGAGTATTCCATTGAAGTATGAAAACTATTTGGAAGGATTGTGAAGTTGATGAGTAAATTTCGATAGCCAGTTATTATTTCTCTGGAAGTAACATTCATGAACTACAAGTTGTCATCATCAAACTATGTTATACTTACTCACTGCCAAATATTTGATGTGCAAATGTGGGAGAAAATACCTTTGAAATGACTTCTGTTTCATCAGAATTTTCCTCATACCCTGAAGTTTTATTCCTATGATTTAATACCCCGTTTTTCAGTGCACAAATGTGAGATACTTACATATTTTGAATACAATGACATCTAAAGCCTTAGCCATGAAGGGATTCACAATAAGATCATACTCCACATCAAAACTATCATTTGAACCTTTTCGAACACTTGTGGCATTGCCACATGCCTCACCCAGGTGGTCTTCAGGATGATTGCCATTATCATCTGAAGCATTTCTATCTTTTGGCGTGCGCCATGTGATTGGATTGGTGAGAAACGTGAAGGTTTCACTCGTTTCATTTGCATTATCCAAGTCACACATTATTTTAATTAAGGGTTGCGTGAATCATTAACCAATTCTCGAACCTAAATAAGATTTTTCTTATTTTCCGTTAATATAAACCCGAAGAGAATAGGCGAAAAGTGCCATCCCTTGAACGCAGTTTTCTGATTTGGTTAACCCAAGTCTGGATCTGGTTCACTAAATGGTTCGAACTGGTGACTTGGGCTCGTGCACAGCACGTATTAGGCTTCGCAAATTGTTTGTAAATACTGCACATACACTGTACTCACTAGTGCATGAAGTACACAACGCACTGCTTCATGTGCGTCTAGACTTTTTATACGCCTTGATAGATTTCTAGGTTACTGTGCTTTTCATACCGGCGCGAGATGCAAAACTCGTTACTTATTCCAAAATTTAAACCACTCAGTGTCAAGTGATACGAACATATATTTGGAATATTCGACTTCTGATGACATTAGTAAATAAAACAATCAGCAACCAAGGTCATACAATTAAAAACTGATTTATATATAATCACTTCAGTCAAGAACAATGGTTTTTTTTTCTTAGTCAACCTATTTACAATCAACTTAATCCATAAATAGAAACTTTGTTAAAACACAAATAATAAAAATAGAACCCGATTCAACACACTCTACTCGTCAGATTCGGACTCTGATTCTTCGTCAGCGACGGGTTTTGCTTCAGTGTCTGATTCTTCATCTTCGGATTCATCGTCATTTTCATTACTTTCCACCTCCATTGTTTGGTCCACTTGCATAGTGGCATTAAGCTTTTCGTCATAATAATTACGCACTTTATCCAAAGCATTCATGTAGGTTTCCTTGACACTTTCCGGCATGATGTTCCAATGTTTAGGTAATGCAGTCATAGACCTATATAAATCACAATGAATCAATTAATTTCTCATTTATGTGATATAGGGTGGTGAAAACTTACACCTCTTTCTTTGATAAGGAATGTCTCTTATCTTTCCTTTGCCGTTCTTTGTTCGAATTTCTCTCTTTTTCCAACACTGCTTTAGCTCTTTCTTCTTTTGGTAGTTTCTTAAGATATGATTCAAATGCCACTTCATAATTTTCTTGCATCTATCAATAAAAGCACAGTTAATTCAACTAACGTATTAAATGATAATGTGAAGTAGATTTTATAAACGAACCTGTTGCAATTTCTCCTCATACGGCTTCCTATTTTCCTTGCCCAAAGTACTCCACTGAGCTGCAATTGCCTTAACTCTTTCCTTTGGGCCCATGAGGGAAAAGTCTTCATCCATAGACATCTGTCGAATATATAACATATATGCTGATGCCGGAGGCTTTGATGGTCTTCCTTCAGCCTCGTCCAAAACCTGTAACTCTTTTTTGGTAAAGACGGTTTTTATAGGTTTTATGTTATTGTCCTTGTGAGTGACATTATATACTTCTACTTCATCCAAATACTGTCTATATTCAGTATTTGCTTTTTTTAACCAAGGCATTTTTTTCTTCTTCGACATATTGTCCCACGTACGTTTTGATGCCGATTTAAATTCTGCCTTGTCAGGAACATGATCTTCCTTCGCCATGTGATCCACAAGGAAGAGAGCAAACGGAGTACGTGGTCTTTTTGGTCCTGCATAGTGCTGAATTGGGCCCACCTTTAAATGTGGGTACTTTGCGTAGAATTTCTCCACGTTAGCTTCAAATTTAGCCATCTCGGTTGCCGCGCGATTAACATAATCTTTCTTGTCTGCTTCCGACAATTCCTTGTACTTCTGTCCTGCAATTCGAGCGATTTCGGTAATCCGTATATCTTTTTGTTCTTTTATAATTTTGGGCCGAATATCTTCAAGGAAGACCAAGAACGCGGATTTCGGGCGTTTCGGAAACTCCGGGTGTTTTGCATTTTTATTCTTGGCACTACGCCAAGGTGTTTTTAGCCATATTTTCGCATCTACCACCAGTTCAGTGGTAGTTCTTGCTTGCCTCTGCTTCTTCATAATTATGTCCCAAAGCTTCCTACATTTCATCGCAGAATATTCTTTAAAGGCCACCTAAACATGCAATTAATATAATAATCCATAATATTTAGTACTTAAGAGAGTTACCTTTTCCCAGTCAAGCTTCTTCACTCTCAACCTGTTAGAAATCATGTCTTTTTCAGGTAATAGATTTGAAATGGAAGTTAATAAAATCTCCAAATCTTCCATTGGAATCTCTGTCAGGTCAATTTCTTGCTCAGGCTTTTTATCCTCACATTCATTGGGCACATCTTGAGTTGGTTCTATTACTATTTCATCTGCTTCCTCTTCATCATCATCATCATCACTAACACTAAACTGAAGGACAGGTGGAGATGGAGCCCTTGATACCTTCTTCTTCTTTTTAGGACTGGTAATGCCACTTTGGGATTGTTCCAAAGAACTGTTAAGCTGTTTAGCTTGCTTAAGTTTTTTGAGTTGTTTCTTGGTTGGTGATACATTTTGTTGAACACTCAACAAAGAAGTGTCAACCTTCTTTTCAGCTTTCTGTTTTTTAGTAGCAGACTTCATTTCTTGTTTAACATTCTTGTTGTATATTTCCACATCACGGGATTGGGATTTGCGTTTAACCATTTTGACTTGTTTGGGGTTAAGATAAACCACGTTTCTTTCTAAGTTAATTGAAAACTTAAATATTTGCTTTAATTAATTATGATACAAATTGCATATATATTTCAGTAGGTTTGTAACCTCTTGCGTAAAATAAAAGCTCACCAAGATATGACCCAACGACTCCCGAACGTTTGTTGCGTAGCGTTCCGACCGGTAGCGTCCTGAATAAACTATGCCAACAGCTCAGTTCACACCACGTTTTTTTTTTTTTCTAAGATTTAAGTATTTGTTTTCGTTGACTAAGATGCGAATTACACAAGTAGGTTGTTTATTAATTCAGCACTTCCTTACCTTTTGGATTTTACGCTGACGGAGTTGAATAAAAGCCCGCCAAGGTGTGACCTAACGATGCCTAACCTTCGTATTTGCGTTTTCTCACCAAATAAATGTTCGGTAGCGACCACTACTGAATGCTAGCGTCCTGAATAACTACGCATGCGCGCTAAACAAACCGAATCCGAAACACTTCAACTAAATATATTTAAAAGCTAGGCATAGAGAAATTGAATTAAAGATACTAAAATATTCTGTTATTACAATATTTTAATATTCTTCTCTATTCCTCTGAAATGTTTTGTGCAAATACTTTAAGATGAATTGATTAGCTTACTTCACATGACTTCATATCGGCCATATTGAAGTTATGTTTATAACCTGCGATTCACTTTTTAACTTGAAAATTTGTGCGTTATAATTTAGAATGGCATTAGTTGCTTATGATAACAGTGACAGCGATAATATAACAGGCGATGAAGAAGACGAATCCTCTGGTGGAGTTGAAATAATCGAGAACCTAGGAGCAGCGTTAAATGTAGATTCAAATTTGTTTACAACGCTTCCACAACCTATTAAATCAAAGTTTCAAGATGTAACTGAAGAGGACGACGAATTTCTGCTAAAGAAAGAACAACCTACAGAGAAACCTGCAAAGAAAACAATAAAAATTGTTGCTCCTTCTTTAAATGACTTTGATAGTGAAGAAGAGGATGAACCTAAAGAAAAGAAGCCTAAATTTGTTTCCGTAAGTTGACCAAACTAAATTTAATACATTTAGTTTAAAATCTTGATACAACTTTTATCAGAAGTCTAGTGGATTATTTTCTATCCTACCACCACCCAAAATAGCATCAGTTACAACAAAATCATTAATTCCTAATTCAGTTGCAAAGAAAGCCAAAGGAAATAATTTGGTTCCAAAAAATGTTACCAAAGCAATTATTAAGCCAACAACTTCAGTCATTCAAGCAGCACAAAAAGTAGAATCTGATGATGAAGATGTTGACTTTAAAGTTGAAGAATTTGATATCAACACATGGAAAACAGTTTGTGGCAGAAAATCTAAAGCTGAACCAATTGTACAAGTTGTTGATTATTGTGAGGAAAAACAGAAAGAAATTGTAGCTGCACCAGAACCAGTTAAGCCATATGAAGGTCTTGATAATGATGCTGTAAGTGTTTTTCTTTTGCATAACAAAGGAGACATGCATCAAAACAATTTCTTTATATTTCTAGTTCAAGAAATTGGTTGGTTCATCAAAGGTACGACCAGAAAATATTAGATTTATTGATATAAATGAAGAACAGGTAATGACTGATGAAGATATTTTGAGATCCAAAGCTTTAACTGATCCTGAAGCTGATAAACCATCAGCAGCTGGTGAAGGAGAGCCAATTAGTGCAATGAGTAAAAGAAAGCATCATATTACTTATTTGGCTCAACAGGTGAAACAGTTTCTGATTTATTTAAATGTAGTACAGTTAAATACGTTGTTTTTCTAGGCTAAGGCTAATGAACAAGAGCTTAAGAATAGATGGGCTTCAAACAGATTTTCCAGGAAACAAACGCAGGCTAAATATGGTTTTTAATTGGGCAAGTTCAGAGGATTGTGTTAATAGGTAATTTATTTTTGTTTTAACATACAAATGAAAACATTTTTATTAAAAAATACTGATTTTACACAGCCAAAATGTTTCTTTAGGGTTCTATAGGTAATCAGTATAATTCTTTCCTTCAAACTTTGTTTGATGTTAAGGCTTTCAGCTTGTTTTCTTCTTTGGTATGCTGTTAGTGTTTTACATACATTGTCTTAATAATGGTTTAAATTTAATTAATGGCGATAAAATATATATTATTTATAATAATGGTTCAAATCTGTGAGCAGTCTTTGAAGAATCGACTTCTTATTTTCCAATTTTCACGGAAAGTATGAGGTTTGGGAAAAGCACGAATGGCGGATTTGAAATCATGTTCCTTCATAAAATAAGATTGTTAATTAAAATGATAATCTATTGTTGATCTTTAAAAGTGATTTCAAATGCGCTGTCTGTCTTTCTATCGTATCACCTAAAAAGTCCATTTATTTCATGTTCAACTACAGCGCATGAAATACTTCTTAAAATCCATTTCCTACAGTTATATTCTTGAGGTATATGATAATACATTATGATTATACTAATGTATCATAAATTTTAAATGACCGTGAATTGCTAAACGTGTTAATGACCGCGCCTTACCTTCAAATTCAGACTTTCAAGGTAATGCATAAAGGAAGATCGAGTATGGGCCCATGGCTAGTTAATATTTGGTAAACATGTAACGATTTCATCTTTAAACTGTCACTATATTAACTATGTTATCGATATTAAATTGCATGTATACGTGCATTGCACTTTATCATTTTATTTGGGTAATTACTATAAAACTATAGTCTAATAACATATAAAGTCAGTAAAATCATCACATTACTTATTCTAATACTTTAAAATTAGTATCATTTGCCATCAGGATGTCTTAATAGTATTAGGTAACGAAATAATTACATTAACTGAACTATAATTAGCGAAAGATCCAGCTTTTTATAAATCAAATTGCCAAATTAATGATAATACTACGTTACAAAATTAAAAATTGATTTGACATAGTTTGAATGATGTTTGAAATGGTTGCCATACTGATTATGCCTAACAAATTTAAGCAAATTATTGCTATTCGTAGCCACTTTTGGACCGTTTTAAACAATTAGACTGACTCGAATTGTATTGTGCAAACGCGTCGCAAGAACACAAGTGGCAGGTACGGGAACATAACGGCTGCAACAAGGATGATTGGACTGCAGAACAGTAGACAAAGGGCGTAGAGCAACAACATCCACATGGGTGTTGCTGTGAGAGCATCATGGAGAAGTGCCATGATCAACTGCTATTACCATCTCCACCTGGAAATAAAGGAAAAGTTGTATTTAATGTATTAAGTTTTATTATAGTATATAATTTTCGTAATAAAATTCAAAGATTCAATTGTTATCGATCAAATTAGAGTCAGAGATTTTAAGTTTATCAGAGTTTATTCTTAAAGTAAATTATGCGCGTATAGGTCAGTTGTAAGTTCCTTATTTAAGTCGCTTATTTTTATTCCCAGCGGATTTGTTAACATAGTTAATTTAAATAATCTAAATGACGTTACATCGCATGCTAATTTAATAAACCATTGTCTTGGCAACGTGCAGAGGATGAGTGGTGTGCATTTAAAGTTGCAAATTGCACACTGCGCGGTGGTAACTTTGCACTTACAATTTTTACCCACGTCAAAAATGCACGCCCAGGAACCGGCGACTTTTTAATTAACACTTCATGCGTATTAATCACACACTTGCGTACTGCGTTACTCTCATCTCTATTGCGCGCTTTTGTTGATCATTTCGTGCTCGTCGTCACTTCAATGCAGACACAGCGCTGCATTGTGTCCGTAATTTAATGAACTGCAACGCACTCGCGCGGCAAATGCGCAACTGAATAAATTCCGCGAGTAGTATAATTTGATTTGCAGCATGTCGTTGTTAAAATGTTTTGTTCTAAGTTGTTGATGCTGTTTGCTTGGGGGAACTGACCAGACGCAAAATAACCTGCTGGGTAAACAACTCCGATTATTACTGAGTTATTTAGTTGCATTGGAGTTGGGCAGTTTCTAGTTTTTGTTGCGTATAGGTATTTGAAGGCCGTTGGATATGTTGAAATGTTGCTAACATTAAATAAAGAGGTGGCAATAAAAATTCAATTCACGTTTGGATATTCTTAAATTTACTTGAATTTGAAACAGAAAACAAAGCGTGAAATACGTGACTGGCGTTGGCGGCGCTGCGATAACACAAGGGTTGCCGCGCTGCCAGCGCCACAAAGACGCCGAGGTCTAATGGCTACGAATCCTGGAAATTTGAGCACAGTCGAGAATTCAATTCAGAACAAGCAACATCTTTTGCAAGTTACTTTCCTCAACAAAAAAATCCACTTTTTTTAATATACCATTAGAACTACTGATCTCTAATACATAATCCAATCCAACAGCACAGGCTCTATAAGCAGCAATACAAATCAAAGTGACGTAATACAATGAAAATAGAACAACTCCACTAATAAAGATATAGGCGTGGGTGGCACTGCGATAACACGAAGGCGACCGATTATCGGCCGAAGATAAGTCGCGCCGCCAGCGCCACAAAGACACCGAGGTCTAATGGCTACGAATCCTGGAAATTTGAGCACAGTCGAGAATCCACCTCAGAACAAGCAACATCTTTTGCAAGTTACTCTCCTTAACAAGAAATCCACTTCTTCCCATATACCATTAGAACCGCCGATCTCTAATACAAAATCCAACTCAATATCACCATGAGCAATATGCAAGCAGAGCCACCCCACTCATAAAGCGTGTTGCTTGCTTCCTTCCATATAATCCAATGTAAATTAACATGTAATTGTCTATTGGAACTCTAAGAAATCCAATGATTTAATTCACTTTCTCGTTGGTAACATAACTGTCAATTAATACTTTAATGCTATGTAATTATAGGGAAAACTCAATACTTTTAAATCTCCCAAAATATCTGTTGCAACTACTCCGCACGCAAACACATCAATCATGTAATCAACTCGCAAATGCATTCAAGGAAATTGCACACGCATGAAGGACACTACGCCTTGCATGAACTGGTAACTCGGCTACATGTTTTATAGACACCATACGTAATTTTTTAGCGTTTTTTATACTTACATAATCCAGAAGTAGGTCTCACTTTCTTTCTCATTCGGGCGTCGCGAGGGCTGCGTTGTGGGCGCACGTAGTACTCCGCCCTCACCCAGCTTGGACTGAAAGTGGCCAAGCAGCGTGCTGAATAGACTCATCGTTTAGTTTCCGCTTTTAAAGGCTGTGTGATATGGCCACTGTGTCCACAGCAGATGTTGTTATCAGTCCTGACAATGCAAAATAGAACATAGATACAAATTCAATTAGTGGAAGGTAGACAGGCATTGTATGGTTTAAATTGGAATGTTAAAAATAAAACTGATACTCACGAAGTGTAAATTTAGCTTCCAAGCATTAAACTTGATCTTTGATCAAAACGTTTCTTTTTTTGGTGTTCGGACTTGGCTCGACGATTTCAAATTTTTGCCTCGTTTTATATAAATGGCAAGCCAAGATGTTTAAGACGTTAATGGCACTTGACACCGCGAGTGGGCAAATCAAACTGAACTTTCGTTGCTTGCAACAGAACTCGCTAAAGGCCACAATACTCACACCAAAATAAAGTCCATTCCGACCAACTCTGCCGTCCAACTTCTTCCAGCTGCTACAAGTCGACGCTCCGCTGGTCTGTTGCCATATTTTCCACGATTCCGCCGTATTCTGTATGCCTTCAATGGCGTTCAGCTCCGTTGTGGGCTTTGTTTTCTTTTGCGTCTGTTTGGAAATTCCCCAAGCGTCTCCTTCGCCAGCTGTTTCTGTTTTGGTCCCGTCCTCGTCTCACAACTGTTCAGTGCTCTCCACTTGCTTTAAAAGTGGTGGGTGTTGCACAGTAGTAGTCACCGCGAGCAGAGTGTCATCGCAAACGGCGTCGATTTAAAACTGGTATATGTTTATACAACGAGACTGGTGGATGGCTCGCTGCATCGCTGCGTCGTGAGTGCGATCACGTTCGCCTCGGCCCCCAGCATCGCGACCTAGTCTTCGGGACTCGTTGGTTCGCTAGAAATGCAACAATGATAATGGAAATGTACGTCGATGGAGGCAAAGTTTCTGGTTTTACTCATTTTACTGATATCTGTTTATGGCTTAGTACTGGTTACAGATTGTAGTAGTGGTACTACATAAAATACCATAGAGTACCATCTATTTATAAACATGAATAATGAATGCGGTCTCATTCATTTCAGTACGTCGAAGGCTAAGCACTTGGTATGGCTTTGTTTGTTTGGTACTATTTTTCTACGTATAAGCTGTATGCAAGTTAAATTGACCTATTAAAGAGTCTTACTAAGAGATGGAAACAAGTTAAAAGTTTCTAGCATTAAACTAAGTGAAAACACTGCAAAGTTTCAAAACATTATTTGGTTTCATTGAATTGTTGTTATCATAATATTTTGATAAAAATCAAATTGGCTCATGCTAATTTTGAATTGAATTTTTTCCATCTATGAATGTTACTTCGTACAATTCTCTTTTTCTTTTTTTTATTTGAAACTCTGAGAACAGCACTACCTGACTTGGAATTCCCAATGAGAATATTATTCAAATCAAGTACGCCCTGCTGGAATTCGTAGATGTTTGATGTTGGGCGATAGTGTCATTGCATAATGCCAATAAAGCTTTATCGCTGCTGTTACGATTGCAATGACATAAAGTTCATAAACACTGCACCCGGCTCCCGACACTGGAGTGCAATGTGTTCGGCAATATAGACTGGATCCGGAGAGTATTGCTTGGGCATGCCTTAGATGGTATTAGTTGGTTAGGACAATATGCTGGGTTGCGCAATTCGCGTGCACTTGTTGGTTGCAAATAAATATGAATTGTTTTGGTATGTTAGTTACGTTGGTGTATTTTGTATTTTGACATGTTAAATAAGTTAATACTATTATATTTTGTTGTACTGTTATTAATAAATAATTAGAAAATGTTCAATTTGCTAGGACATTGTTGGGATTCTAGGTGTGTAATTTAGTATCTTTCTCTATTAGCGCGCTCTGTGACATGATAACGCCTCAAGCTAAGTTAGTAAACCTATCTACTGCGATGGCATGCAGGTTGATAGGTCGGTTCACCTGCATGGAGTATGGAACTTTAGTCTCTTTCTGCATCACCCTTTAAAGATTACTACCTTGCTTGGGACGAAATTCGAAAAGTTGGGGGCTATATGATCATTAGGTGTGGGTTAGTATGTGGGCAGTCGACGTTGCCACCATGTGCTCCGGCCTGATTTCCGCATCATTTATAATTATCTCGCCGATTAATGAACTTTGGAGTCTGACACTTTAATCAGCCTCTTTCTAAATTACTCTTTAAATGTTGCCATCATGTATAAAAAAGCTAATTACATATATTTAAATATAATAAATGGTTAAAATGTTTGAATGGGAAACTATCTAGTCATCAATTGTGCATTTGTAAATGTTGTATGTTGCTTTAGAGGAAGTTGAGATTGTCAACAAAAAAGGGTCGCCCAGCTTATCTGTGCTACGCCGAGAGTTGTTTACTCCCAGCGCGGCTGCGAATCAAAACAATTCGTGCCACTCTCGTTGAATCTGGTGGAAGAATAAAGTGGGTCTGCATTGTGCTGCCCCCATTCGCAGTTTCAGCATTGCGTTTGAACCGCTTACCTCGCGGAGTTTCGCACAAAGCAGGTAGCGAACATACGCGTGATGCAATTGTTGATAAAACATTCCATTGATATCTTGCTTTGATTACGCTTCAGGATAAAATTTCTCAACATTATTAATTCATACATTTAAATATATTAGAATAAATTACTCTAATCATCTTGGGAGTTAATTTATTTACGCAAACAACTTCTCGGAACATGAGCGAGGTGAGACTTAATTTTGCAGGAACAAGAAATTAATTACTTATACATTCATCGAATTGGTTTCACCATTTGATGAAGATATCTTTTTAATCGTCTTATCGTGCTTTGACTAGTCACGCGGTGATCTTTATTATACATTTATGTGTAATACTAGTAACTCTCTATTTAGCATAAATTGGTTGCTTCATACACTTGAGGCAATCGGAATTCATTTACAACATTATTGGGCTCGCCTCATACTCATCAAGAGCAATGAGCTCCTCAATGAAATATAATTTGGAATAAGAAATTGTTTTCATGCATTATTTTTTTAATTTGATCTCATAATATGATAGAATGGTTATTACTAAATAATTAATCTATATGCTTTAAGCTGGTTTATTGGGTTGGAATTATTAATGCCAAGAGTAGAAATGGCTTTAACTTGGGATCAATTTAAAGACGTGAGCAAAATGTTAGTTATTTACCTCGACATTTACTCTATAAGATCTTCTAATATTGATATGGGCGTAGTACATAGTTAATATGGAGCAGGTTGCGCACGTGTCCTGGAAATAGAAGAGTTGAAGAGCAATGTTCGTTCTTGACCATTTACAGTGACACTGTCAAGTCTTTTGTATGAAATTGAATCAAAAAAAAAAAATTCTTAAAACTTATATTGTTTTATTTGCTGCTTTGTCTATGGTTTATTGTTATACGTACGCTTGATGTAGACTCTGCGTAAACCTTTTTCTTTGCGAGACAAAATACTGCTGCTATAGTCTCAACTTGCGGTGTGTTTGGGTTTCCAAACAATTTCTTCTTTGTTTCATTTTAGCTCGATTTTAATTTACCAAGTTTCCACATATTTTGGAACATTTAACTCATGAGCCGCCCTTAGTCCAAACGTCAAAACTGACCGCTAGCTAGCATTAAAAGACAAAATGAGCGGCCTATAAAAGGAAATGATTTAAACTGTTATAAAATTCCTGCAGATGAATTACACTTATTGATTATGACATTAAATCTATATTTATCTAGCTCAAAAGGAGTTGTTTGGTTACAGCTTAAAGTTCAATACCGGCCGAAGACTTTTTAATTATTTTTTGGTTTGATATCTTCCCACCAGCCCAAATCCAGCGCTTAATTATGCTCAGCTTGAGTGTGTGGTGTGAATAAAACAATTTTGTGGCGTGTAATACTCAAACCCCTCCTAAAGAGGTGCTCAGTTTTTGGTGGGTCCACCACTAGTATATAAAATGAAGTTGATGGCAAAGTCATGGGTCATTGTTTCAGTACAACTTAATCTATCAAGATGAAGGTAAGTTCGTAGTATTACTAAGAATCTCAATTAATACTGATATTTTAGACATCACAATTTATTACATTAGTTCTGCTTGGTTCTGCTCTGGTGTCATCAGCGCCAACTCCTCATCACTTAGGATTAGGGACAAAAAGTACCTACCATGGTGTCTTAGGAACTCTTGATGTATCCTCTCTGGAATCAGCAACAATCTTTTCCTCATTCATTCCACAAAGATTTGGATACATAATTCCTCCTGGACATAATCAATACTATCAATATCTAGCGGCAGCCACCACCGCTCAAAATTACTACACGCCTACTTTTCTAGGAAGTACCTTGTTTTTCTTACAAGGACAGTATCCTATTCCAGTTCATGATATTCCAAGTGTTTCTAGTGTAGAAAGTTCAATTGAAGAATATAAACCTGAGCAAGTGGTACCTGGAGCTGTGGTTGATGATGATTCTGTATCTGTTACTGTACCTGATTCAGTAGCTAATGATTATCAAAGTCAAGTAATTGACACAATGAAAGCTAATGAAGCAGTAAGTGATGATGTTAATGAACCCGATGAGCCATCGGTAGAAGTTCAGAATGATACTGTGAATTTTAATGATGACGACGACTCTGTTACAATTGAATCTAATTAGAATTCAAGTCAACTGACGAGTGAAAATACTTGTATAATTAATCCGCAATAGATGTGTAATAAATAACTGATAAGATGTTATTGTTGTGTTAAAATGTTGTTCCTTGCTTTCGCTTTTATTAAGCAACTAAATAGCTAAATGCATTCACTGCATTAATTGCTTGAATGCAGATAGCGTTAGCCGGCGTGAATAGAAAAGGTCAAAATGTCACTTGGATTGAAATGGTCTCCAAGTATCCTAACGAATTCACATTCCTTTTAGTTCAGTTTCCAGTTTGATTTCATGTCAAAATCAATCAAATACCGAAATTAATTAGGCCAAAGATGTTGGAAAGTTGGGTGGTTTTTAGAGTTTTGGGCATTCTTGCATTTGGGTTTGCTTTAAATATTCAAGATGCCTATTGCGAGAATGGGACCTTTTTTAAGACGTTAGTAACATCCGAAGATGGCGAGACTGGGGAGATAAAGTACTCAAATGGAATAGATTTGGGGCTAAATCAGTATAGAGACACGTACAGTGAGTAAAAACAATAACATAGGTTTGAAACTCACAATAATGATTGCGTTTACTCTTAGTTTCGCTTCAAATCTCAAACTTGGCCATGAGCTTTCGGCTTGTTTGTTCTTAATTATATGGGGAAATATGGATATAAAAACAGTTGAAATCAGTGTTTCGCGCTGGTTTTCAATTTCCTATGTCGATGACTTTACCAAAGTTATCACTTTTGAGGAAAATGAGAAAAGAAAAGGCAAATAGGTTAAAGTCCGGTTTGAGATTTGGACTACAACTACAGTATTACATGTTATATCATTATGTGGATAAAATGTATCTATCTACAATTTATTAATTATTTATTTATAAAACATTTTCGGTTTGTTGCTTTTTTTTTCTGCGGAAACACTTTGTAACTACACTCAACTATTGTACTAATATACTATATTAATATAATTTTAAATTTTAGTTGACGTTCGAGTCTTTGACAAAGCACATAATTTGTTTATTGGACGGTGTATGGAAAAGGAAGAAGAGCTACATGCGCAGAAAATTGTTGTTAATAATGATGGCAAGTCACATTTGTCAGCTGTAATTCGAGTAAGAAGCTTGTATTTTATAAAGTAGCATAAAACGTTGAAATGCGATGGTTTTAGTTTAATGTTGCTACTGATAAAGATGTAGTTATCTCCTGTGTGAATGTTTATGATGAAGCTCTAGGAGTAGGGGCATATCCTTCGTATGCTGGAGGCGGCGTTGGATATAATTATGTAGAAATTGGCGTGGTAACTAAATACGGGAATGGATTTGCATTCTTCGTGCAGATATTTGGTAAAAATCTCAAGTCTACATCACTGAAATAATTCTATTTGAGTTGTTTATTGCAAATGCTTATTATTTAATTAATAAGATTATTTAGATAATTGTATACTACAGATGAATTAATTCTAAATAATAAATATTATTGACATCAATAAACATTGTGAATTGAAGATAAATTACTTCAATTAGTATTTGACAGAAAGCATTACCTTGATTCTAATTTGACGTAGTAACCTGTATATTTGTTGAATTATTATGAACTCATAAAATTCCTCATTTCCTTTCTTTGTGCATTTTTCTTCAATGCGAAAGGAAGTGGCGGGATCACATCGGGAATTTCTGGATTTTTCTTGAAATTTGTTGAGTAGACATGTGGTGGTGGTGTCTGTGGTGCTTGGGGAGGGAGTACTGGAATAGACGAAGCTGGTTTACCCTCTAGGAAGGTAGATGGTGATGGAATTTGTTGAGCTTGAACTTGAGCTTCAGCTTCAATTTTGATTTCTTCACTGGGAGGTGATTGTTTGGAAGGTGTTGGTTGATATTGTTGATTTTCGTGAGTATAGTCAACATAAACAGGTTGTTGGTAGTACGGGAATGGGGGAGAGTAAACGTAATTGTGAAGATATCCATACTGGAAGTAAGGGTCGTAAGAGACAGGGTATGGAGAGTAAGAATCGTGGTAGGTAATTTCAGGTTGACTTCTTACATGCTGAAACAGGCAAATATTAAGTTGAAATGTGATTTAAAGGTTTTTTTTTATTACGTTAGTTTGTTGCTGATTAGTTCCTTGTTGCAATTTGTCTTGCGGTTGTCGAGGTTGCTGATGTACAACTACAGGTTGAAACAAAGGAGCTGCATAAGGTGCCACTCCAACTGCCGTTGTCCGTAAAACCGGTTCAATGATTGGAAATGCTTGGCTTGGTTGGAGATTCTCATCGGTTGATATCAAAGCATTGTAGATTTTAGGACTTCTGGCTGATAATACAATCGAGGGGAGTCCAATCCAGAGGAGGAGCAGTAGTCTGTTCATGATTCCTACAAGTAAATACGTTCTCTTAAGCTTAGAGATTATTCTAGACAATAGTTTTTTTGTTACTTTCATGGGTGAGTAATGAAATATCAAGGTTATTGGATATTGAAATGTTGGAGAACAATGATTCGAATTAATGGACAAAGCCACATATGTATTGCATCTAAACAATTTTATATTTATTCCTGCATTCTAGGCCTGTTTAATGCACGTGGCATTATTATTAATGACACGTGATCCTCAACTTTTAATCTGAGCTGGACCAAACTGTAGTAAACTACCATGAACTTTGCATAAATCACGCACAAAAACACAAATTGCACAAAGTTTTAAACTCGTAATTTCCTCATGTTGACTCTACTGCAGTTTTAAGTTCTTCCAAATTAAAATATTATCCACATTTAATGGAACCACTTTATTAATCTTTTTTTAGAGTATATATGGTAATTACCGTGACATGGATGTGAATCATTAGATATTGGCATGATTCTAAGCACAAGCAAAATGCCCATGCAAGAGCACGCCTGCCGCTTTATATCCACGAAGTGGCAATCGGCAGTGTTTTGTTTGCAACCTACCTGTTGGTGATTTTTGCGCCAGGTTCCCTTCACCTGAGTATAGTCTGAGGCCACTTCTTTCGCCTCCTTGCCAGCTCGAACGTGCAAGATCTATTGCTATCAGACGCAAAGCGCACTAGTGCATATTTAGGCTAATCGTACATCATCTCTGAACTACGTACATCCACAACTGCATCGTAAATATAATCTACATCAACGTAGATTTAAAAAAATACATCTGCTTATGGAGAAACAACGAAATTAAAGATTCTAGTTTATTTCTGTTAAACTAACGAAGTTGATACTATGATGAATCTATCTTCTTGATCTCTATGTCTTGAAATAACAGAAAAAGGCTGATCACACAATCAATTAAGCCACAAACGTTAGATGGTTTGGACAAAATTGCAAAAGGGTAAAACAGGAAACCGTTTGGAAAATGGTCGTTTCGTTGCATCAGTGGCAGTTCCAGAGTGGAATTGGTATAGGGTTGCTCTCAGCTTGGACACATGGACACGTTCAATATTACATGAGGATTACACACTATTGCTGAGCTTGAAGTTCCAATAGAAAACGTATATTAAGCGTTTTTTTCTGGACCACATACTAGAACCGACTACAGCGGCGTAAAACAGACATGGAACCGGACATAAACCATTACAGAACATATTATAGTAAGGCATGTCATGGGAGAGGGTTGGTTATGATTGAGGAATGTATGGGCTGCTTAATTTTGGGTACTCTTTAAAAATTACTGAAATGTAAAAAGTTAGATATGTGGAATTCTTTAGGTTGCTAATTATTATTATATCTCGTTAATTTTATTTATTAATGTAATGCCTATTATTAGTTTAAATTTGATAGTAAATTTGTTAATTTCTAGCATTTCGTCCAGAAGTTACAGAATGTTCAGTTTAGATTAGGATTTTCTGGGAATTGGATTTGCAATGTCCTAGAGAATCTGGAGTTGTTTTGCTATGTTCAGTTTTAAGATGCGTTGTGAGTTGCAGGTAAAATTAAGATTAGGTGGGCTCAGTGGACATGGCGCATGCGGTTGAAATAGAAAACATCTTATGAATAATATATTTCAATTTATTATTTGAGTAATTGTTTTCAAAAATTTTATTGATTATGAAATATGTTTTGGCATATTGTGAGTTGTTGTTTCTTAATGGTTGCGGATTGTTGTTTGAGGTTGACTTGGGCTTAACGGTTGTTCAAAAGTAGAGTAAGCCAATGTATAAACTGATCAATTAAAGATGCATTGAAATGCAATTTCTATATGAATACACACAAAGTCAATTATTCGAATGTCATTATTATTATTCGAAAGTCAAGTCTGATCTATTTTACTATTACTGATTATACCAGGGCCATTTCATCTTCAATATTACTTAATTGTTATCAGTGGATTTTCTTAAATTTTTGATCGGAAAACACATTAAATCTTTATTGTTTGAGTGTATATTAAATATTATATAAACTCCTGGTGACTTTACGCTAGATCAGTGACCACTTAAGCATCGTAAGTCGAAGTAATTCGCGCAGATTTACAATTCAATTCGCGATTAGCTTCGAGGACGGCAGTCATGAGCGTCTTGAGTGGATGGAGGCATTCTGCTCCACTCGCAGATGCAAATCGCACATTCTCGCATTCCTGCTAACGGTGCAACGGTTCCTGCCTACGAGACTACGACGTCTTCTCCGACGCGAGTCACGAAGCGCGGCACTTTGAACGGAATTAAAGTTACGCGCCGCCATAATCCGCAGTATGACGCGGTGGCAGACGTGTGAGTGTTGAATAACGCAACGAGTTGCTAAAAAATGATAACGCAGGTTTGCGATGGAAGGAAACACAAATCTGGAATGAAGTATGTCGAAGTACAGGCAAATGCTGCAGCCAAAAGAAACTTAAAATACAGTTCAAGAACAATACTGCCATTTTCTTTTTTGCGTAAAAGAATAAATGAAGGCAAAGATATTATTGCAAAAAATGTTTACAAAAAGCAAACTACAACTAAATACGTCAAAATTTACGTTTCTACTAAGATCATAAATATTATTAGAAATTTCTTGAGATTGGCTTAGTTTTTCTATATTTTCTCTAAACATATGGTCTAAAAAGTTTTTTTCAACCTTGAGTCTTTTGACGCTAGGACGAAAAAACCATTCCGTCGTTCCTTGTTATGCCTGTCCTCACAGTTTTTATCCCGGAAGTTGTGCGCTCTGTGTCGTGAATTTGTAAAATACCACGTTACGTAGACGCGTTTATTCTTAATGCTGGTCCCAATACGACTATTGCTAATGCCAATAATACCATTTCTTGCCGACGAGATCCCTAGTAACAAATACTCTTTAAATTTATTTATTACGTTTAAAGACTGTTTTGTCCAACATTTATTTATTAAAATGTATGTAGAACAAGTTAAACCAGTTGTACACGAACATGTACATGATTAGATTCATTGCGTTAATCAATTTGTCAGCGACAATTTCGGTTATCGCGCTGCATACAAATGAGCGGATGTATTCATTATCGAAATGCAGAGAAGCGCAAGATATGGTATACATAGACTATCATTAGACTGACATGAATTTAATTACTCAATAATTGAATGCCTTTTTTTGCTTGTTATATGCTGTGCGTACAGTTACCGAATGAAGAATGGAAGCTGTACGCTAATCGACGTGGTTTTGTAGCATGCTGAGTGGTGGGGATGACGCTGTCACTGCGACCACAGTAGCTGACCCATACTCAGTGTCGCTCAGCACTCGAAATAAAAACATACGCCTATTGCAAGTGAAGTGTTCAATTGCTTTCTTCAGTTTTATTTATCCACACTCCATCATCAGACCTCATCATCAACTTCAGTCGACATTATGGAGATTCAATTGCGCCAGCTCGGGCAGTGCACGTTTCGGTAATTGCGGTCTGGCGTGCGAGTAAACACACTGTCACCACCTCCGTGTGCATACACTCGAATTCACCCTTGGATAGTTAGCGTCGAGGTGCGTCGAGTGTCGGGCCATTAGGCGCCGACCGACGAATTCACTATGGCGCTCTTCAAATTGCCGCTGCCGGAGTCAATCAATTCGAAGATATCCGGCGCGTCGATGCCGATTTAATAGTGCGCCCGAGTGCGGGCGAGTTGGGGGCGTAATTGGTTTGCTTAAACAAAAACACGTTCTATTGCGAGGTGTCTGATTTTCGGATGGCCAACGATAATGGCATGATCGCGACGCATTCAAGATCGAGTAATTTGATATCTCGATTTATGGGAATGAATGCTTTAGAGCGTATATTTTTTTGATTGTTTTTTATATGCGCATAAAACAATAAAAGCATTAACATTCATATTGCATTATTTGCTTCTATCGTTTTGTGCTGTTGTATTTGAGTATTTTTCGCATTGTTGTTAATTTCGCAGCGTGCCTAGCATTGCGTAAAATTGCGCGGCTGCAAACAACACGTGAATAATTGGCCATTAAAGCATTCATAAGCGTTGATTCGCGGGGCGAGGGTGGCGGTGCGCATTAAACGCAATCAAAATGTAAAACGCGACATTGACTGTGACAGCCAGGACAACGCGCTGTGCTTTAATAAACATTGTTTATTTAATAATATTGGCTTTTACGCGTAATCGGAGTGCGCCGGAAAGAGATAAAAGGGAATGGGAAATGAAAATGCGTTGAATACATTCAACTCTATTGGTTCAAGTTGAAACTAGTTCCAATAATTACATACTATTATTACTTGGAATCGAAAGTTTACTAAAACGAATCATTTCAACAATTGTTGGTTTTCTACTGATTTAATGCCTTGAATGAGCTTTCTATCACTGAACGCGCCCTTTCTGTTCTCTCGCTTTAAAAAGCTATCTCTTGCAGCACTCCCCCCAATTGACCTTCTACTTTCTTGGCGTCAACATCTTATTTAAAAAAAAAAAAATGATTTCAGTTCAATGTTTTGCTTATTTCCTTTCCAGTTTATTTACTTCCAAATTTCTTTACTCCTTACTCAAGTTGAGAGCAGACAGCAACATTTTATTTACTAAACTAGAGAGTTCTTGAGCTCTTTGGTCCGCTCTCCTGCCGGCAAACGAAATTGCGGGCTTCGCGGCGGCGGCTACGGCAATTTAGCCCTCGTAAAACGCGCCGCCTGCACCGCTACTACCTGCTAGGTCCACTGTTACTCTACCTCTCGCCGAGTACTTACTGGAAGTAAGCGCATGACACGCGAAGTTCAAGATGCGGGCATCACGAGGGTGTAATAAGTGATTGGGAGGTGGCGAGGGACGCGTAGTTCCCTGGGGAGCCACCTTAAATGTCTCGATGATTCATGCGTGACTTAACCAAGATTGAATTGACTCCGAAAATAAACATGGCCAACAAAAGAGGAAAACAATTTCCATGAATTATTATTCCGCTCCCGCTGGCATTTATATTTTTAATGCAGTTGTCTTGACTTGCAACAAAGGAATGCGGAGAGATGTAAAGCGAATCCAAAAAGTGTCTGAAGTGCACACAAAGCTCTTGTTCCGTCTGTGGCGTTGCTCTTTTTCGCCGCCGTGCGCGCTAGATTATGCATGCAGCCGTTCTGCTGCATAAGACATGCCTTGTCTTGAGCTACGTGGCAATCCACTTGTACTCGTAGGTAGCGCACCGGTGGCGGCGGCGAATGCTGCGACTGCCGCGCATCAAACATTCATCCGGGTCACGGCGCGCTCGGCCCATCCGTCTTGCGTTTTGTCGACGCGCAACTATCACCCGCTGCTACGCTGCCGCCTCCGCCTCAAACATGGCGCGTTTTATGCTTTTATAAGAGGAATACGACTGGTGAGATAAACTCAACTCTTGTACCAGCCGGATGAGGAAACATGGTGAATTGCATGCGTGAGCTTGTTTCACGTTTGGCCTAAATTTGTTACAACATGGTTTCTAACATGCTAGTTAGCATGTTACTAGTCGCATTGAAATATTGTAGCAAAAATAAGAGGAGGACATGTTTAATTTGCAATTTCCGGAATAAATGCTTCTTTGGTTATTTTATACTAAGTTTTATCATCCACAGTGTAGTTTGATTGGAAGTCATCGTAGTTGTTGCTGCTTCTGCTAAATTCTCTTCTCTACCTTTGTTACTTTAAATCCGTGCTATTTACTGCCTTAATTGCCTTAATGTCTGTCGTAATGATTCTTACGGGTACCTAAGATTCTGATATAACATATTTTCCTTTCCTTGTCTATACACTTCTTCCAGATCGAATCTGTAAGGCAAATCCCGACAAACCCCACAACTATCGACGCGGGACCGCTACCGCATCGACAAGCTCGTTTTCTTGGTGTCCTTTGCGCGATTGTACGGTATACATTGTTGGGGTGCGTTGGCCGCTCGGTGCACTGCATTATGAATCCAGTATCGGTTTGCACCTGGGCACCGACTACGTGCCGATCGTAAAGTGCGCGACGTGAGGCCAACAGGCGATCGGGTCCATGCGCCCGACCCACTTTCATAATAGATGAACGCTGCTGGAGGACCGCAGACTGAATTTGGGATGCACGCGGCGTGGCATTGCTTCCCTAACTTATTATGGATCGTGAAAAGCGCATGCCGCTGGAACAACTAAGTGATTTTAAGATGTGATTCAAATTGTGTTTTATTTCAAGAAATATATAGTAGAGGACAATGTAGAGAGTAAAGGATGCGATACTGAGAGATAAAAATGTTGGTTCTCTGCAAAGGAACAACTCTTTGGGAGGTTCAAAGTCGTTTGATGTTGGCGTAGCGGATGGAGGAAACAAAACAAATGCAATTGCTTCCGGCGTTGAATTTGCCAATTTCATGACAACTTGATTTTTATTTTCGTCATATTTTGCCAGAGGAAATAAAAACCTTTATTTAGAGGTAGAAATGCAACTAAAACCAAATAGTTCTATATTATAAATATTTAATAATTTATTTCAATATTTTAAACGAAATAGGGCATTCTTCAAAAATATCAAACTTCTCTATGTTGAGCATCCTCGCGCATTCGCGTAGGTGGTCGTGCGCTAGCCAGCGTGCCGCCTGTCTCGCCGCTACCAGTTTTGTCTGAGCCGCCGCTTGCATCGCATCGTGCCGCCTCTTGCCGCCACCCGCGCGTTTGTTGTCCGGTCATAATGTGACGCGCGTCGTAACTACACATCTGCGGTACGTGCGAGCAAACGATCAACTTTCAGTGATTTTCCTTTTTTGGTCGGAAAACTAGAAAGAAAAGAGAAAGAAAGTAGGTAACTTTTTGACCGTACGGATTATCTCAGCTTACTAAAAAGTTCAATCTTAAAGTGGACGTTGGAGAAAAAAGATTGAAACATTGAGAGGACTTCAATGAAAAGAGGTGAAAAGTGAAGAGTGTAGAATTTAGTTAATAAACAGATAGAATGGCTTTCAAAAGAAAACAACCTAACCGTACTTTGAGTATGGGGATCATATATATTGCTACTATCATCAGTCAAGGTAAGAATTATATGCATTAGGAAGTATTTTCTGAAATTTTTGATTTTATTGTTTTTTTTTTCTTACTTTTTTCACATGCATTTTATAATAAACATTATCAACCGAAACTTAACTTTAAAGTCGTTCGAAGAGAACATCCTCAGCTCATTTTATTTACAAACTTCTTCTGTTATTTCTCAGTTGAGCCGTTGCTCATTCAATGTTTTCCCGACACTTTCAATTTATTTTCCTATTTCTACAATTTTAATCAGCCACCACTGAAAAATTATAAATAATAAATATGAACTAAATGTTGCCGCCTCAAGTCAGTTTGTTCTTTGCGCGCTTCTTTTTCATAATAATATCTAAAATATTGTGGTGTCACAATAAATTCATGGCGCACATGTATAACATCGTTTTTCCATTTTCTACACTTTGTGCGGCGAGTGTAAATCGTCGGCTAAGCCGGCAATAGCGGCGGCTGTGTCGCCGGCGTGCCGATGCGATGATGAACGGTGCGCGACGGAGGCGGCAGTGGTGTTAAGCTCTTCGGGAAAATCCACACACGGCGCTCACTAAATAACGAAACGTTGTCGCGGGTCTAAGGTGCAGGTACACCCGAGAATGAATAATTCTGTATTTTGTCCTGAGTGGCTTTCTCGCGGTTTGCCGCAAACTTATTAATATTAGCCGCATTATGACGAGGCGGTGGCAAGGAGGAAATTTGTTTGACTAGTCATTTATTACTAAGTGGTTTCCGTGGAAATAATTACATTTTGCGCTTTATCTTGTAAAGAGATGACTAGAGTGGTAGCAGTTTAATGAATTAAACTTGCTAAAGGTGTCAATAGAAAACTTTTTTGTTCAGAAATAAAAGAAAAATCTTTGCACACCTTTTAATTAAATTTAATGGATTGTTATTTTTTTGAAGTTTTGAGTGAGCAACGTTTTACGTTTTTGTAAGCTTTTCAGTTTTACATCTCTATACAAACTTCCTGTCGTTTCAGGAAAACAATAAAGCTTGACTTTGTTTTCTCCACTTTTGTTGCATAGAAAAACTATCCACACGCCAATGTTTTATTCAACTTGCCAGTGTTTTCGAAAACGGTTAACAAGTTTTGCATCCACTTTCCGGGCCTACGGTCTATTGGTCTATGTTGATCTACGGGAAAACTACCGCATTCTTCATGAATATTTAGGATTGGCGAGTACGGATGGACATCAAAGTGCAGCTTAGTGACAAACAGCGTATCTAAACAACTAATTTCCATGCTTATTTATATACAATGTGCGTTTTTTGAAAGGGATCAAAACGTTTCTAAACGAGCGCCACTAACCGCCCTTATTTAAATTAAGCTGCTTCTATATAAACTTTGTTTGCTAGAGATTTGTTTGATTGGCAAACTAGATTTTATGCAATTTTAAGAATTTTATTTGAGTACCAACCTCGTACCATCCTAGGTTGGAGATAACACATTATTTATAAGTTGATTGCAGTATCAATAGATATGGTCGAAGCGAGGCGAACTAATGAGTTTCCCATTTATTTGCTGTGCGTGCATCAATATACCATTGAAACCAAATGACATTTGCAAGCGGGGAACTTTAAAAAATCATCATAATAGTAGCAACAAGCGCCCGTATGCTGGAATCAATTTTCGTGCCAGGGTGAATTCTGGAATGATTAATCGATGTTGAATGTTATTGATTTCAGTACAATCTTATTAGATATCTACATTTATTGTAAGCATTAGTTACAAAATTCTAAGATGTAATAAGAAACATTAATTAAAAATTATTATTTATATTTTAACATTTTTATTGTGTCAGTCTATTTTCTTTATCGGACAATTTTTCTTCTTGACTGACAACCTTCCAGTTATTCCATTTCCCGAGCTTTTCAGTCTTGTGCGCGGCGCGCATGTAATGCACTCGGCGGGATTATCCCGTGACATCGCGCAATTAATTTGCAATCGTATTAAATTCACCAATTTGCCAAAAACGCCGAGCGTCGAAAAACGCACACGCCTCGCTCATCGTCATCTCTGTCACGATTACTCCTGCTATGTGCCTTCAGATTTGCGGTCAGCACTTTTCCTTCGCATTAATTATGCCGGGCTGTTGCGCGCGATTTGCTCATCGTAGACATGCAAACGGAGCACTTACTCAAGCAGTGAGACAAAGAAAAACGAGAATTGAAAATTGCAGAAACATGCTTGTAATTAATTTTGATTATGTTCTACATGCGTTTTATTATATCATTACTGACTATATAGTATTAACTTCATTTTTTGCACTAAAATTTCACTTAAACCATCTTAAAGTAAAAAGAAGATATTGTAATATAATGTATGTTATATTATCATATAAAGTGGGTTTGGGTGATATTACGAGCTAGTAATATAAAAATAATGATGTTGGATTGATAGCAGTGTAATGGTGAAGGAGCCGGTCTTCAATTATGCTTAAACGGTCTATTATCTGAAACCTTACTTGATTATACGGAACATTTTTTAAATTGTGTTAGAAAATAATTATTACTTTAGTTTATGGTAGTCAAGTATATTATGTCAACTTTAGGCAACGTCTGTGTTAATATTAGGCAATTTGTGGACGGTGCCAGATCAGATAGAAAACCTGGGGCGAGAAGCGTTTGTAGATAAACAAATATCATTTGAATGACGATAGGAAATTGAAAGCAGTAGGTTTTGGTAGTGCAACATGTTTGGCTGCAAGGTGCAACAATGACGCAAACAGCACAATGTGTGATAGTAGCTAACCAAACCAGGAAAGCAGCAAAAATATTCTTTTGTATATCGTTGTTTTTGAAATTTAAAGATGTGAACACTGCATTTTAAATATTCTTGGTCGCTTTGTGATATTTGACAACATAGTATCAATCCAATCCGTGTGCAATGCTCTATGCAAAATTTACCGCTTTCCCATCGGCGCCGATCGCGACATCTTTTTATCCCCATGTCCTTGTCGTGAATACTGAAACAATCAAGCAACAATGTAACTTGCTACTAGTCTTATTGGCATTTCCATGTATTGCTACTAACTCAAACCTTTACTTAACCTTTACACACACCTAGCACACGATGACTTATTATAAAAAGACATAAAGACACTATCGCAGATATGCCAACTCATCACATGGTTACCAGTTTTTTCTTCTTTTTCCGTCGCTAGCAATTGGAGGGATGTGTAGATCGTTTTTCTAGTCGGGCGATTGCTTTATGCTTGATTTTTTGTCGTTTGTTTGTTTCCTTTTTTCGAACGTTCGCCGCCGTTAAACATTCAGCACCCGCCTCGCGCGCAACACGTTTGATGTTTTTGTGCCAGCCGAGGGCGAGCAATTATTCGCGCAATGGGCGGTGTTGCCGCCGCCGAGACTACAAATGAATGCTCGTTAACATTTTTATCGGCGCGACGCCGTGTAATGTGTGCATATGTGTATGCGCTGGATTGCCGAGCAGGACAATGCTGGTGCTAGAACGAAGAGTGGTGATGCTATGGCATGAGTGGCAATCAAAAAATTCGACGCGATAGCGTAGAAAATGCTGAAGATAAAACAGGAACTAACAATACAGCGTGACATGGATGAAACTTGTGAAATATGCAGCAATTCCTTTCGTTCAAATATATTTCCTGATAAAAGTGCCAAAAATGTGCTTGACATGAATATCTCAAAACGAATTCGAAAATTCATGTGTTACATGAAGAATAATATGTAAATCAGTTTCTAAATGTAACAGCTGATGCTTTCAAAAAGTTTCGTTTGCCTTGCTCAACCATTTGCTAGCCCACAAAAACAAGTGGATCTGGATGGTGGGTGGATGATCTGTGGTCATTTCAATGCAAGCCGGTGCAGAATAACGAGAAAACTAAACGGACTTCCTTCCTCTTCCACCATCATTCTCTCCGGCTGCTATTTTTACCCTTTTTGTGTTATTTGCTCAGCCTTTAGCAGCAGCTGTCGTGTTTGCGTTCAGCGGGAACATGGCGCACAAGTGCGAAAAGAAAATTATCTATTTGGGGTGGACATGTGGTAGAAGAAACGTAGGGAGTGACTTCAACGTGCAGGCGGCTATCATCAGTCAGTCGGGTAGTTTTCTGAAGAAACATGTGAAAGAGACTACGAGGTAATTGATGTACGCAATCATATCCTTGTGGCTGGAAACAATTCCAACTTTGCATTGGGCATTTAAGGGAAAGAATAGAAAACACTTTTCTTTTTCAACAAAAAATAGTTTTTAATAAAAGATATTCAAAACTTACATTACAGAGTATATTTAAATTGCAGCTTAGGTTAAGCTATTGAATTAGTTGTTTACCTTTATTGCATCTTTCTAATTGTAAAACGATTAGTCTTTCAAAGTCGAATAATTCACCTTGGTGCAAATTGGCCGCGACACGAAATTTACAACTTTATGTTATTATTCTTTGTTCCTATTGCCTGTGAGTCCGTGTGTCGATTTATGGGGTCGGAGGGCGGCAAAGCACGAACGCCTATCGCGGCGATCCAGCCGGACCAGTCGGATGCTTATTACTATCAACTAATGCTCCAACAGAGCTCGGTTACTTTGTTACCTTCGGAATTGAAGCTGCGGCAGTTAATAGTTTGAAGGCGGGCACATTGGTGCAGATTACCCAGGTGCCACCAGCAGCGTGAGTCGGTACTAAATAATAAACTTTGCTTGCATTACTCTTAATTACGTCGAAATTAATATTTGTTAAATGACTGGATGGCAATGCTGGTGGTAGTTAATTAGTGATGTATCTTCCCTTTGTTTGTTTACTTCACCGGCGCACTTTTTTCTGCTTATTTATTGCGAGCGTTCTATAAAATTCATTAACATATGCTTCTTGCATGTTGCTTGAGCTTTGGTCATTTGTATTCATCAGCCAGCGGCGGCGATGTCGTCGGCAGCGCGGCAACACTCGTCGCTGGCGGCTGCTGCGCCACACACTGCGCTGCATTCAAAACAAACTTTGCTTCTCGGTCTAAACCCGGTCTCGGAGTGCTAATCAGTGTGAATTAGTCTTGAATCGGCAAGTGCACCATGCTGAAACTATACAACAGAGCTTCATCCTTATTCTAAGGATCCAAACTAGACTGGTATGTCACTAAAGCCCCCGAGTGCAAGACAGGGATGATAATTTGAGCTTTGAGCTCGTCTACTGCCACTATTGCAGCATCTGTCGAGTCTTCTTCGTCGACTTGGTGCTTGTTTGGCGCCGATGGTTGGTTCTTGTGACTGGCGTCTCGCACAATTCGCCACGCAATTATTGCTTAATTAACGATTTCGGCGGCGTGCATTGTGCGCGATACGGAGACAGCGAGCGACGTATTAATCCACATAATCAGGCAGGACGCGCGCCATTCGCGTGATTATTTTCTGACAATGGGTTTATCACCGGCAGGAGCATGTCACGCGCAGCGATGGATTTTTCGCGCTAGTGATGGTAAACAAATTGGAAATTTGGAATTTTTGGTGTAATTTATTGATGGTTTTATATCAATTTGTAAATATGTCAAGCGAGGAATTGAAATAAATTATTAATTCTTTATTAATAATTTTAACAATTCAATCTATATTAATTGCATTTAGTATTGATGAAAATAATTTAACATGTTTTAGTTTCAAACTAAATTATATTATTGTTTATATAGTATTTGAATGCTTTAATTTACAATTTTAATATTTTTAATCTTTACATTTTGAAAATGAATTTTTCTTCTCCGTTCGACGCGTTGCAAAAGCTTAAATATTTATGCATTTGCGTGTTTAACTGCATTATGCTGGCATGAGGCAAATAACCATCCCTGGTCGGCAGCCCTCTCGCACCCTATCTCTCAGCGCAGTACAGCAGCAACTAATAAAATATATTGCACACTTGGGAAATTAATATCAAGTGGCTTCTTCTTTGCACGCTGCTACCACTCCGTCATTTTCCCGTCTTCTCCACTCTTAGAAATGTCTCCGAATAGAAACTCAGATACCTTCACATACATCGCTATGTTTTTCTCTTAATTTATTATATCAAGTTATTTACATGTAATTCGGCATTGTTGCCGACGTCTTAGAAACTTTGTTGTGAAAACTTCCACGACTTGAAACAGCCGAATGTTGAGCAATATCAATCGGTCTTGATTTGCCACTGATGCATTATAATTCCTTGGCTGTGAAAGTAGTAAGAGTTTGCGTGCGATGGCGGCAAACTAATTTGCATCATGTGTTATTTATGCCAGTTTAAAACAAACGCCATCATGACGCCCAAGTTGGGGTGCTCATCATCGCCAGGTCGAGATGCGAGACGAGAAACTTTGGCAACTTTTATTATCATGCCGAATTGTTTTGCTTTAATTTTGTTTTATGAAAATGCGCTGTGAAAAAAGCGGGCGCGTTTCATAATTTCGCGTCGAAGGCCGCGTGGAAATGGGAAGAAAGAAACTCTTCGGGAGCGCAACGTGGGGCGCGAAAAAGTTACTTTTCTTACGTGCACGCAAACTTTTCACTTACCTGCTGAATTATGTTAGCTTTGATGCATTTAGAACTTTTTCATTGTAACACTTGAAGTGTTAGCACAAAGATAATAATTTATTAATTGGACTTTTTAGAAGTGAGATGAGAGAAAGTTGATTTAAATGTGCAAAAACAACTGCGAGTTTAAAGGGTAAGTAATGTTAATGTTAAATGTTAATCTACCTGGGATTGAAGGAAGACTGAATTGCGCATAGTAACTGGCGTAGCTTTTAAATAAAATAGAAAGGTGGGGATGACGCAGTAAGGAATAACATCTATGCTATCGCGTAGTTAACTTAGTACTTATTTCTGTCTAAATATCCCCATTTAAGAACGTTTTATTTTCATATCTACTTATATTTTAACGTTTCAGATTTAGTTTTCCACATATTTTCATATCTCTTTTGTCCACTTGAACATAAATTGTCTCTCAGAAAGATGGTCATTTCTTTCCTACTGCTGAAAATCATCTCCATCTCATAAATTACTATCGGTAGACAAATTAAATTAGCCCAATTGAAAGCTCTTGAAAAGACTTCTAATACGACAAGATTCTATAAGAGTTCAAGAATAGATCGAGGTAGAAAAAGTGAGTTTACATACTTAGAGGGACGATGCTACTCATTGGCCGATCATATCATCAATCCGCGCCGACTTTGTGCGGGCCACACTGTTTTCTGGACGATAAAATAAAAATTGCGACATGCTGGAGACTTTATTTTGGCTGGCGTCATGTGCGCGACGAGGGTGAAATTTGTAGCAAACCGATAAATTCGGTGGCGCGCGTGTGGTTCTTTCGTGACGTTTCTCAACTTTTATGAGGAGGAAGCGGATTGTGCGGACTGCGCACAAAAGTTTAAAGCGGGCGCATATTTTGTTATGATGTGGATGACATAGAATATTATCAGGGGAATGATATAAGAAAGGAGCAAAAAGTAAAGAAAGGAAAATATGTGAAACCGTGCATGACTAACTTGAAGGTAGTCATATTCCATCTCTGAAACGATTTTCCTTATTTAGTCTTTCCGTTGTTTCTTTTGGGCGTTTCAAGTGTCCTTGCAGTTTATTGTTTAACTGCGTTTGAGTCTTTAGTCTCTTTGGAGGAAATGAAGAGAAAGTTGTAGATGAGAATGGAATTCCATTAATGCGACAAATTTGCAGTCGGAGCTTGCGCCGTTGCATTATGGCAATAACCGAGCCAACTGCAATATGCAATTAGCACTGAGAATAGCAATTTGCCAGCGTCGCGGAGCCGACAACTTGAGACATTATTAATCGCAATAACCAGATTGTTATGAATTTCAGCGGAATGACATAATCAAGGACGTAAAGTGCTTTTTATTATTGTTTATTCAACTCCACCTCGAACATGAAAGCCCAACAATAAAATTGATAATAAACAAATATTTTTCGGTTATAATTTGTTTGTCAAGTTATATTAAATTTAGATTGGGAATATCACATATGTACCACATATCTTTGGGATATTTTAAATGCCTGTAGCATATTTATGTTTGCTGAGAAAAAAACTATTGCAAAAGAGCAGCAAATGTCGGTGTAAATCTCAAGATGGCGAGCATTTGAGCGTGAATAAACACGGTTTGATTCGTCGAGGGTCCTCGACTACGACGTTGAGAGGCGGCTCTCTACGGCATGCGGTGGCGGAAGCGCCTTTTTCAAGATTACCTCGCGGTTCTTTTGCACGTTGGCTTTTGCAGTACGAAATGCACCCAACTTTAAACTATACATGAAAATATTTCTCGTGTGTGCCTCAAAAATTAGTAAAACTTTACCATGAATTAAAAATATTTATTATGTATAATGATAACATCAAGTTTAATTCTTTGTACGTTCTTTGTTCCACTGTTTGCAGAATTTTTTAGTTTTTGCCTTAAACTCGTTGAAATTTTTACCACTGCTTATTTACTTTGCACAGCCGTAAAACTATTTTATGCAACTCCTAACTGAAGCTCTAATTACGAGCCCTACTCACGAATGTTCGGGGAGTGTTTAGAGACACTTGAAAGATAGCAAAAGATAAAACTTTGCAACTTGTGCTCTGGTGCACTCCGCTACGTCGGCAGTGTTTTCATGGTCGAGCGGCGGCATCTCCGCTGCTTTCTGCTAGAAGCAAACAAAATTTATTTGCAATTTAAATGGCCACCATATGGCAGGGCCGTACAATGCGAGTGGAACAGGTCAAATTGAACAATAAAAATTGTTCAGGGACAAACTACAAAACCCGTCACAATATTACCACAAATAAATAAATAAGGAGGAAGAGTATTGGAAGACAGGGAGATTGAGAGAAGAGCTTGTGTTAAATAACACTAAGTACTAACAAGACTGGGTCAATATTAGAATTAATCAGGTGATTCCACTTTAGAAAGGAGTTTATTGTATGTAATTGATGTTTTCTGCAGTTTGCAGCACTTTATGCTTCTCATAGGAAAACTATTAAAGTTGTATGCGCGTCCGCAAAATCTAGCTTATTATATTTTCTTGCTTATATCCTGGATAGAAGCTGGGAGTAAGTTTACGGTAGAATGAATACTGAGTTGGGCAGTGTGAGTGGCATTTAAATGCATGAGAAAAAAGTGGGGATATGAGAGCAGTTGTTGCTCTTTTCAGCAATTCATACATTCTGTTCCTCCTATCTTCTTGTATAATTAAATGTAATCTCGTATTGAGATTCTCCAGTTTTGGTTGCTCCTAATCAAATATCTACATTTGCATAGTTTGCTTACACCTTTGTAGGTAATTTCATCAAATTGCTTTGCACGTGTATTCTCATCCCTCATTGTCATTGCCGACGACGTGTTGACATCTATGCTCAACACGCAGCATGGAAATGGTTGAAACGCAATATGCGTCGTCGCCTCCCACGTTTAAAATTGATCATAATTTTTTATTATGTTTTTTACACTGTGCCGCCAGCCAGCCAACAAATGCCGATAGCGTCAACGCAACGGCTTTATTTCGGAATTTAATCATTCTGCTGTTGTCTTTTCTTTTGCAATTCCAACGATTTTTGGATATTTCTATGAAACGGTTAAAAAGATAAAAATTAAAAGTTACGGTATTGCTTTATGTCGGTTGCTGATTAAATTAAATCAAACTTAAGTATAAGAATTAAATTATAAAATGTACAAGTAATTGGTTTTCTTTTAGTTTATGGAGTTTCTTTATTCTTTACTGCGCTTAATTTAATCTGAAGACAATGTATATTTTCATACTTTTTCCCGCCGCCAGGTTTTTGCTTTTTTGCGATGGTTTAATCTTTTGTGTTCTTCGGCATGTCATTGTATTAATGATAATGCTGTCGCGTTGTTATTGATGTCGTACTACAAAGCTTAATGTGCATCAGTGGCGGCAGCGAGCAAGGGAGGCGGTAGTGATACGAATGTGACATAGATAGCGCTTTGATTGCTAATTGCTGCGTATTTTTTACAACATCAGCATTGTTATTTTATTCTGTTTTTTTTTTAAGACATGATGGACGTGTAATTAATTACAGTATTGATATTTTTCTGCTTTAGGGATAATTTGATAGGTTTTCTAAAATGTTAGTAAACTAATTTATTTCTGAATAGTGGGTTATATTGGCTTCTAGAAAATGAAGGAACCGGATTTAAAACTTATTGTAGATTGTCTAAACAAATCCGCCCAACATGTCCACCGAATGAAATACGCGGAGGCATTAAAGTAATAGACTTATTCCTCGAAGAAAAATCGCGTTTTCTTCGCGGTATATCCCTCAAGTCGTGGGCCATTTCTCAACGCCGGTCCCCGCGGAAACGGGCACGCACTAAAAGTACCAATCTGTTAGCATCCGGCTTGGGTGTTGGCCCAACATGCTCGTATTTGCACGCGTATGCTTGAAAAGTGTTAAAGCTGCGGAAATATAGATCTCATACCGGAAGTGCTTCGGACATTTCGGACTAAAAAATTATTAAAACGACTTGAAATAAACGCATGTGGATACTTGTATAACCGGAATTACCCGAATGTCATTCGAAGTAATGACAAGAAGTTCATTCAAATTGCTTTCACGTAGTTTATTTAGTTCCAATTGTCTTTAATAATGTTTTATGATGTTGATGGCGAAGTTGACTTGTGGAGTTTTCAACTGACGACGCGGATTTTAATTACGAATCTCATTACGATGACGACGCCAATGTTTGCGGACGCAGACGTTCGCTTTTAATGCGTCTCGTAAAGTTTGTGCTTATAAAGCATCAGGACAAAAATGCAATTGTCTGAAATTACCGCTAGAATTACGAGCGGCCTGCGCGCGTTAAAAAGTTGCAAAGTTCAGTTGTCGAGAGTTTCTGAGTGCGACAAGGTCTGCTTTGTGCTTCGATAAAGTAGAAACATTTGTAGTGGGCAGTTACCTGAAATGAAATATAAAATGAAGGATTGCACATTTCAACATGCTTGTCGGGAATATCTCATCCAGATTGGGCAGCTCTTGTCTTGTACAACAATAAAAACGGCAAGTGATTCAGCTCGAATTGATGAAACTGTTCGAAAACGTGCTTCCCAGTCCCAATTTGAGTATGTAAATTCAATAGTTCCAACGCACAATGGCGTGCGACAATATAAGGGATGGAAAGCGCGGTTGCACGGGGGCCTCGCGCCTGCTGGGAATCAGACCCGGATGCGCACACTGGAACGGAAAGAGAATTCTGCAGACTGGACGCGAACAAGATGACGATGTCCGGGTAGAATGTAAATAATCGCGGTGATATTGTAATTGCGAGGTTATAAATTGCCGATGGTGGCGCGCGTGCCCAAAAAGATAAAGGACACGTATAAAAGGGCAAACGAAAGAGGTTAATTTATTTTTGGTTTCAACGACTTCATCTTGGAGTGTTTGGAACTTTTCGGAAGATGAAATCGAAGTATATATTGTTTCTTTTGAATGCAATGTATTCAATTGCATTACCATAGAAAAATATCAGTGTGGGATAAGGGAAAAGAGAAAAGTGATCGGAATCACTCAATTCGTACACGGTGCACACAAGTTACTTGGGCCTGGAGTGCAACGCTCGGATTTTTCAGTGCTTTATTTCCATTTCGGGGAAATGGCTTGACGCGCGCGAACAGGAAAAACGCATTGCGCAAACATTTGATGTCGTTTCCGTCTGGAAAAAAATGCATTTGCGCAAAGTTTCACTTCTTTCACCACAAAGAAATTAAAGCAAAGTAAGCACCAACAAGATGAATAAACAAAGTCACATAGGAGCAAAATCAATAGATATATTGTGGACTGATAATAATTTATTATGATTAAGTTTAAACGAGATGCGTAAGAAGTTGCTTTTATTATTTCATCCAACACTCGGACCTATTTGCCTTTCATTACGCTGATCATTAATGAGAACCATCAATCCACTGATAATTCTGTCGACTTGTTGCCCACGCGGCATTGTGAAAGTAATAAAATGTGAAAATAATTGAATTCCGCGATAGTGGCATTGTTATCCGGTGCGCATTGCGTTGATTAACTCCAAGCGATAATTAATATCGCAAAACAATCATTAAATTATTTGGCGTGCGTGCTAGTGCACAACGGATGAGCCGCAATTTTATTCTATTTACCAAACAAACATGGTGTGCATGTGCAATTGAATTGATTACGTCAACAATGCACGTGCAGTGTTGTTTGTGCAATGTGCGTAATTAAATTGTTATAACTGCTACCAAAAGGAGCGGAGAAGTAAAATAACAATGGACGTAATTTAATTGTCTTTAGCGATATTATATCTACTTCAAATCAATGGAATGTCAATTGGCGTGAATGGATAAACAGAATTGAATAACGGCCATGCGATAATCCATCGTCTACATCATGCCGCCAACGTCGCAAATCCTATATTCATTGACTGCGCGCTGCAAAGCCGTGAACAAGCGTAGTACAATGTACTCGCCGCCTCGCAAAAAGTGCGCCTCACATTTTCACGTTTTCCGGGCGCGCACGTTCGCCGAACGCGATCAGATTATCCGGGAGTGCGCGTGCGGGACTGATCCGCAGCGCACAAAACTCGTGATATTCCATCAAGATTGTTCTTTCATTTAATAAAGGGCCGGAGTGGAATTATTGAAAAATTAAGTTTACTCTATGCTTTGCTGGGGATTTGCTCACATGGAAATGTGTCAGATCGTGGAGAATAGGACAGTGGATTTTGATTAATTGATTAAAATGAGTGAGATAGATAGATCACGTATTGGTGACAAGAGTCAAATAAAAATTGCAGCTTAATTGAAGCAGCATTTTTTAAATTTCTATAGTAAAACTGTCATATATTTTCAAAGCTTTATTTCATTTTTTAATCTTAGCACAGAATGCATAGTAAAAATGACCTTAGATGCATCTAATAATTAGTAAGTGTCCACTTGGAATTTATTAGGAAATTTTAAAATAATTAAATGTGAACACTAGTTTGGAAACTGGCATATTGTTGCTTTTTCTCTTATAGAACTCTTACCTTATTTTTATATCGGGTCGTTGCGCACAGCACTAATTAAATTAGTTGCTCGACGACGGCGTTAATATATTTCCGACTAATTACGCGCCACTGCGTTGCATATAAAGGCATTGAATAATCGCAGGGTGCCGCCGCCAAATGATTAATACTGTATAACGCAAAGATAAATAGATGCTTGTAGGGATAAAGATGGCCACCGCCTTTCTACCAGCCGTGGCTGCGTGTGCCCGGATGCGCAAACACAACCCGGAAACGCGTGTATAATGTTCCTGCGAGATTCATATCTGTAATCAGCAGATTTTGCCAACTGGGGATTTATGTTGAGATAAGTTAGTTGCTTTAGTTTGGGATGCAATAATTAATTTTTGTTTCTATTGGATTAATTGATATTGAAAGGAATCAAAAGGTAGTTGATGCAATATAATCGAATGAAGGTTAAGTACGGTGTCGGTAATTGGCATGGTTGCGGTACGCTCTAAATAAGAACAATAAAAATAAATAAAGGTTTTGTATGATAAGTCTTGAGGAGACACCGAAGCTAATACTGAAAACCTTTTTTCTTCTTCTCTTGAATATTTCTAACTAAATTTCGTTGTGGTAAATCTCATCTCATGACAGCCTCTTTGAAGACATGTTCTCGGTCTAATAAGCTCTTGGAATTTCTTCTCACATGCTTTTATAATGCACCCTCTTCTTATGAATTTAACTTTATCATATTGGACGTGCAGCTTGCTTGCCTGCCAACAATTTCCTAAATTAAATAAATTGCTATTCAAAACACTGTTAACCCACAAACGAAATGAAATCAGTGTCAATTAAATTTAATAAAAACTCCAATCAAACTAATGCTAATTACGCATTCCTTTATCTTTGCGTTTTAGTTACAAATTAATTGTCTACGCCACGAAAAAGCACTTCTGATAGTTGGCAGTGGTCGGCATTTCTCTCAACTCATCTGAATACCGTCCAACTTGCAATTGGAAAATACATGTTATTGTAATTGAACTCAAGCAGGAATTCAATCGGGTTTATTTTAATTGAACATTCCGGGCTACGCTTTTTCAGCGACTGTGCTGAAACGGGTTGAACTGTTGATGGCGAATTATGCTGCTTGCTCAATTGTTGGCATTACACATGTAGGGTTGGCACACTTCCAGTTAGTTAAGCAGCGGGTGCTGATGAACGTTCACTCGGGAGTGACGCCAGCACATCAGAAGTGTATGTGCAATATTGCATAACTGACGTCGGTATAATTGGTTTGCACGCTGTGTGATCAAACACTGCGATGTTGGTGGCGGAATGCGTTTGTGCTTGGAAAATCATGATTTTTAATTGGGAATAAAGGCGATGGATATTGCACATACTAGCAACTAACAAGCAGACAATCTGAAAACAGGCATTATTATTAGCAGTTATTAGGACTGCTTTCACTTGTATTGGATAAGTTTCCAACTGGATTCGAACACGTGTTCTCAGGATATATGTCTTGCTGATGAAATACGATTGTTTGCAATTGTAGCAGATTGCAAACACTCTGCGCAATGTTTGTTAGTTATGTGTAATGTATTTGTAAATATTTGCCGTGCGAGAATAATATTTTTGTCTATTGCTTGGAGAACATTGAAAACTTTCGGGGAAAGCATTTTTACGTTGCTAAAACAATAAAAAACCAAGCGGCGCGCTCAAGTTGGCAGTGTGTCCAAGCGAGGAAAACTGCCTGCTCGGCGTACCCGGATTCGCTTCAGAATGTTGAGGTTTTACCTGTGGTGAAGGCATTTTATGCTGTCTCACGCGAATTAAATCCGAACGCAAGCACAACCACCTATTTTATGTTTATGCGCATTCGATGTGATGGAGAAAAAAGTTTAAATCTCTTTAAAAAATTACCAGCCATTGAAATTAAATTAAACTCACCAAACATAACAACGCTTAAATTTAAACCAAAAAGTGACTGCGTCATTTATTTGCAGAATACATAAAGCAACTTGTTCCGATTGAGTAAATTTTTATTTCCTCTTTATTTTATTTTTGTTGCTCTGCAATAAATTATACAATGGCACCCTTGGCCATGTCTAATTGCTCCCAAGAGAGAATAAAACAAGCGCTTTAAATATTAATTGTCTATTGCGGTGGCACTGCGCGCATTAAGCCGCATTCCGTGGCCATAAAAGTAGCACTAATGTTGTCGATTATTTATGTCTCTCATTAAAATTAAGAATGCACTGCATGCGCATGAAGTGTAGATACAATTAGCAGATGGAAATGATGGCAAATGATGTGTAATTAATCATGTTTGTTGCTTTGTTTTAGGTGAGTTGGCATTCAACATGCGCCAATGCAAGTGTCTGAGATGAGGCTTTAACGAGACCGGGAAATATACTATGAAGCATGTAAGAAGAGTGAGTAATTGCGCGTTTACTAGCCATCGATCATGGAAATTAAATGGAAAAAGAACGGAATGTGAAACTTTTCTAGTTTTCATAATTCCCGAAGTAGATTGAACGTTGTTGTATGATAAAGTGAGGTTTTCTGATTATTTAAGTTGATGGTTTGTTTTGTGCACATTAATGAAATGCATGATTAATAGCAAGGCAAAATGGACGCCTTAAAGAGAGAGGCATTATTCCGCATTAGATTGCTGGGGCGGCAAGAAGTAAATGGTAAATGGACGGCTGGTGAATGCTGGCGCTGCTTAAATACATTTAAAGATACTTATTGAAAACAAGGAAAACCAAGAGAATTTTACTTTATTGTTCAGTGTCACAAATGTTTGATTGTGAAGGAACCTCGTTAGTTTACTGATACTTAAATCCACTTTTAAGGAATAAACATCGAGAGCACTATAAAATAGAAGAGATGAAATGGTTATTTTTAAAATACAACATTTTGTAAATATAAATGGTTAAAAGACATGAATTTGTTGATTTGTTGACTTGTTGACTTGTTGAGATAGGTGATTTTAAGCCATGCCAGAGTATCTTCAATTAAGTCAAGGGACTGGTTGATGATTTACACCGCTAATTTAGAGTTTCATTGGCTTTCACTTGCTGAATGAATAAAGGAGTACAAGTTTGTATAAAGTTGTCAACCTGTTTGCTCTAACTCAAGCCAAAATTTATACAGGAGCGCAGGATATCTTTAATTAAACTATTTCGCGTCACCGTCTTTGTCAGGTAATGGCTGCGTTTATAAAGTAAATACTGTATATTTGAGCAGCATTTACGTAATTAACTAACAATGGTTTAATTTCAGTAGCCTCTAAATTTCTAACGTTAGCAAAATCCTAACAATGTAGCCAATCCTAAAATGTAAAATTTTAAAAATGTAGAGGTAAGGGTTTTGAGTTTAAATGAGAAAACGATGAATATTATTTCAAAATTTGTAGTGCTTTTAATTAACTTGTAATATAATTGCAATTTCACTCTAAAATTCCATATTTAAAAAATTCTATTGAAAGTTGTCATTAACTACAACTAGAAAATGTTTTTATTTGACTTATCGGTTTATCACACACCGTTTCGTCAATCGTCAAAGTTCTGCCACGCAAATTAGGCGTGCGCATAGTTTGTGCTCAATTTAACTGGTGCACATATTGTTGGAAACTTCTTCGCCGGAAGTTCTAAGCAGCCGCTCGAACGCGTCGCTCGTTGAGGCTGAAAACGCGCGGAAAAACTGCCGTCTTCCTGCCGGAAAGAATGAGCGAGATAGAGGCGAATTTGGCGTTGCTCACGCACCGCCCTGCAACTGCTGAAGCCGAACCGTGGCGCGCTAAGTCGAAAGTTTGCGTCGAGTTGGCGTCGGGAGTTTAAATTGTACATGAAATATATCCGGCAGTTAAAAGCGCGCCGCTTAATTTATTTCCTTGCACACGCCAAGGACACGGGTTGCAGGACCAGAACAGACTTTTCTGCAGGTTCCGCGCGTGATCGCGTAAGCTTCTACCTCAAACAAACGTGCAGCAAATTCATAGAATATTGGTGTCTAGCAGGAATTATTGCGACAAGTTATTGATATTATCTTCAAAAAACAGCCACAATTTTGTATATCATTTAAAGTTTTTCAACAAAACCAAGAAATTAACTACGAAGTGATAAAAGACGTAATAAATTGAGAACGTTGAACATGTTGTGACGTTGAGAGGTTAGGTGGCGACTTTATTAAAGTTTCATTAAAGGACGGTGTATAGTGTTTCTTTCGAACTCGCATTGTCGTTCATGCCAGCGGCGGCTGGGGGCAGAGGAACGCGAATAATGAGACTAGTAGATTTTGCGTTATAGTTCCCACGAGGAGGCGCCGCCCAAACTGGTTGAAAGTTGTGCGAGATTTTATGGCACAAAGGTTTTCTTAAATGCTCCTAGCAACTATGAGGTAGTCGTTTGTAGAATGTCTTGAAATATCTTGAGATGACTTGAAATATGAAGGGTTATACATTGAGATAAAAAAGTTTCATTAGAGTTGGAGAAATTCTAAACATAATACCAGTTGCAGTTCTTGATCTTAGTTTATTTTGAATTTTTGGTTCATCTTTACGTTCAATTAAAGTGACATTCGAATGACATGGAGCTACTCCACTTCTTCTTAAGTATCCATTTAAGTGCCCATCACGCCTATCAAATTCTAGCCGATGGAGTGCGTTCGCAGGTGAGGCAATTTTATCTAAACGTCATTTTACGACTCAAATATAATACGCAGCGATGTGCAAACGCAGATAAAGTTTATGTGCAAGCCAGACGCACCCGGAAGAATGACGGATCAAACATAATCAACTCGGGTGTACGCGCACGGATCGTTAATGCTCGCACTTGCACGCGGGTATCAATCTCGACGCTCGACGTCGTTATCGGATGTGACACGATGTGACCTTTTTGCCTTCTGCATGCGGACGTGCAGTCCCGAATCGGGTTCTGCATGGCCCCCGGCGCATTACATATTGATAGAAAAGTTTTTAACAGCGTCGAGCGGAACTGGTTGACAAGTTGTAAATAGGAATTTTCGACCCCTTCAATTTCAGCGTCAGTAGCCGAGGGGTGGGGGGAGGCAGCGCAGAATTGCAGCTGAATATGAGCTGCGACATGAAGAGATACTTGGACGCCAAGACAGGAGTCCTGCTTTCTGAACGGAGTTGAGCAGTTGAATATTCCTCGGATATGTATGGGTCGATAGTTAATTTTGTCGCAATGGTTTCATTCCTAAGAGGAGGTGGAAGAAGAGTAGGGAAAAGACAGAGTGGGGCAAGATAATAAAGTCCACTTTGATTCAAATACAGCAGGAAGTAATTTAATTTCGTAACAAAACTCGAATGTATTTAAATTTAATCTGTCTGGTGATACTATCGTGTTTTTTTTTTGTTATCTTCTTAAATGTTTAGAGGCTATTGTTTAGTAGTTCTTGCAGTTTTCCTGAAGACTCTGTATAAATGTACACGAGAAGTAAATCCAATAGCGAAATGTTTTAGGAAACACGGCTTTCGCGCGTCGAGGAAAAGTGTCCAACGCACCTGCACCTCTACGAGTTGCTCGGAAAAATCCCAGCCGTGAAAGAACGGAGACAAGTTAAAGCTGTTCCTCTGCTTTACGTATCGCTTTGTACTTCTTGACGTTTACCTAAAACTGTTTAAAACTGTTGCAAAATTTGCTTATCAGCCACTTATAAACCCCATGCAATAACAGGTACTTTCTAATTTATTACAAATCGTGTTTTCTTTGTACTAATTGGAAATGTTTTTACATTTCGATGCATGTTACAATTTGGTATTTTATCAATTGGTTATGAGAGTTGTTAAATTTGATTGTTATTTTTATTTACTTTGAGGTTTACTCATTCTTTCTTTATTTGAATTATTTTCCTTGAAGTTACAACAATATACTATTGGGGTAGAAATTGCATTATTCTTCCACAATGGCCGGATTTGAGGCGGACGCTGCAATCGTGTCTGCATCGTATTGCATCAAGTGCATGATAAAAAACGCAAAGAAACACACACACACACAAAGCAGCGCAACATTGAAACGAACCGGAGAAACCAACAAACGCTACAAAAGAAATCCATAAAAAGCTCGCCGGCGAACGGAGCAAAAATAGCCGTAACGCGCAATGCACGCCAACGACGTATTTTCCTATTTCCGGCTCCCATTCCAATGCCAACTGCTCGCGCGGCTTCTCCGCCCTTCCCAAGAGATGCATCTGGCGTTGGATTTTCATCCTTTACCACCGCCAGCACGTTGCTGCTATTTTCTGCAACGTTTTTCACATGCAAATCACCTGAGATAACTACGCAATTTGATATCAACTCACAACCTGTTTTAATACCAACAAATTTGCCGAATGCAGGAAGAAGTCCTTTCTGCTTTTTGCTCATATTTTGGAAGTTGTTTAGAATTGATGTCAGGTTGATATTTGGCAATGTTGGTTATATCTCAGGAAGGAAGCGTACATCGCATAAAAATCTCTCCGTTATCGCGGCGATGATTGCGCAGTGGAATCGTCGCATTCGTGCAGACATCGTGTCATTGCGCCGATTGTTATCCCGCATGATCCGCCAATAAATTACACTCCGCACTTTTGTGTGCGCGGGGAGCGTGCTCGTTACGATATGAGCGCTTTTGTATTGCCGATCACGTGCATGTTTTTCAGCTACGATCGATTATCGAACGCACAACTAAGCCGAGCATTGAGTACAAACACAAACTGCGGGTTAAATCCGCGAGGTAAATCTATTCTCTAGTTACTCGAGAAGGAACAAGCGTTTGGAGAGTGTAACAAAGAGATTTACGGATGATGACCAGATGCTAACAATATACACGAACTAATGCTTGATAAAGTTTAACAAGAGTACTTAGTAAATATAAGTAATGTTTATAAGAAAACAAATTATGTCGGTATTTTTTTACAGAAATTTAGATTGAACCAAGATTTGGTTGATTCTTAATGCTTTTTTTGCGTAGAAATCTCTATGGTATGTGCATTTTATATTTTATTTAAAAAATAACCAATATTTTATTGTCTATATTTTTTGTGAATATCTAAAGAATATTTTCTGAAAATATGAATGTATTTAAAGAATTAGTATTTATTTTATTGGGATCATACTGGTCACGCCAGTCTTAATATTATACCCTAAACACAATCAACTTCTTTACTATATATTAGTACAGTTTTTTAATTTTGATTTATAAAGAACTTTCTCTAAAAATGCGAGATACTCTGTTTTCGTAATGGTGATTTTACTGCACTTTAAGTAAAATATATTAAGATTTGTGTGCAATTTTAAATGAAATTTTAATCTCACTTCAAATTTTAATCATCTGAAATCATTCCACTTTTTGGATTAATTTTTATTAACTCTACTACCGTTTTGTTATTTTTTGTCTTGTTTATATCTTTAACTCGAGTCAAATCAACTTAAAACACAATATAATTTCAACAAATATTTTCTACCATATTGTCCTGTTGTATTTCTTGCATTGATCTATTCGGCAAGCAACAGGATTAACACACCCTACTCGCCAGATTTGTTTTTGATAGAATGTGCTAGAGATTAAACGCGCGCACAGCTGGCGACACTTCCGGCAAGTTGGCAAGTTTTTAATGGCCTTTTTGCCGCTCGTCAGTGTCCATTATCTGCTTGTGGTGCACAGTTGTGCCAACAATAAGTCGAGCATTTGCACGATGGAAAATGCTGCAGCGCACTGCACCGATTTTCTCGAAATGGCGCGGATTATGTTGTTACAACTGTTGCTGGATGTAAATCCGCCGGATGACGCCCCGCCGCAATCGAGGCATTAAGCGTGTCAAGATAAACTCACCCCAACACTATTAAAATTATTATATCATATAATTTAAATCAAATCGAAATTAATGCGTTTTTATTATTATTTTTTTTTTTGTAATGCCTCTATTTTGCCAGATTTATTTTTTCTTTTGTGTGTTTGATTTATGATCGAAACGCATATTGCAATGGAATATTATATATAAATGATTTAATTTATTTATAAATATTTGCCGCGTTGTTGGATCACGATATGCACGTCGCGACCTGGAAATAATAACCGAATAAATATTAAAATTGTTTATTATTGATTTGCGGCGTTGACGTTCCGCGATCGCATTATTTATGGGTGCAGTACGCAGAAATTTTTATGCGATTGTCCGGGGAAGTGCAAATAACTCTCGGTGATGGAACTTTTGCATAAAATCAATCTCGGGGGTAGAAGTAAAATACATAAATTATTATGTTTTTGTTGCTTGGGTGATACGCGTCTGTTTCAGGAAGATGCGAGGATTAGATGGCATTAGAGAGAGTAATATATCTTTCCTTAGGATGGCAGAACCCATGTCGAAACTTTTAATACCTTTAATCTTCTAATCATCAAACAAAATAAATAATATCTTTATGTTCAACTTGCAAATTTCAATATCCATGCTCATTGTTTTGAAGCACAGTTACGAATAGTCTAAGTTAGTCTGTTGTGGGATTGTAATTAGTTTTAGTTAGTGTAATTTAGTTGTATTGATAATTTTAATGGCAATGTGTTATGCTTTGTTATGCTATTGTCTTCTTTGGTATGCATTTCGGTTTCTTATTTCCTAATTTTCTCGGAAAGTATCAAGTTTGGGAAAAAAACGGGTTTGATATCAAGACATGTTTTTAGATATAACAATAGAATTAAAGCAGCATTTTCTTGGAAAGCATAATTGTTTAACATAATTAAATTAATCGTCTATCCGATGTAGAATTTTGTGCTGATTTTGTATCCACTGTCTGTTTTTATTTAAAGATACAATACTTTTGGAGAAATAGAATGGAAAGCTAGATTATATATACAGTAATATCAAAGACGTAACATAGTAAACACGTATGTAAATCACCAAAGTACTGAGCATACATTAATTTGAATTCATTGGAGGTGGCATCACATCATACTTATTGAGATTTTTTACATATTCTATCTGCTTGCAAATTGTGTTGGCACAGATTTGTTTTTCATTTGGGGTGTGTGGTTGTATTTCCAAATGATGCAAGCAATTGTCGAGTAAATTACTTTTGTAGATTGGCGTAACATCGCTTGAGTTTAATACAAAGCACTAGCACCAATAATTATATTCATTTAATTAATGAATTAGTGAATAGAATTTAGGGTGATTAAGTAATGAATTAGTTGGAATTATGTTATGTTAAATAATAAGCTTTATTCTAATGGTTTAAATTGGACAATTTTAGCGACCTAATAATGCGTGTTTGTTATCTTTATTATAAAATATTTTCAATTCATTTCGAAGATTATTGGCCAAGCTGGTAAAAATTCAATTTGATAAAGTTCAATTGTGTTTGCGGTATTTATCTGAAAATTAAAATTTAAAATTCGACATTTGAGCAGCAAAGACACGACCACCGTCGCCGCCACCGCTCGAGTTCGCGCGCATGCTGGCGTAACGACGTCGTTGTTTCGCAGGCGAATCGTGCGAGGACACCGTAACCGAAACTAAGGATAAGTTACGTCGCATACATTCTATTCCTGTACACTGTGCTCATCGGGTCGACTTTTACGCCGCGGAATTGCTTCATCAAAAACGGAGCAAAAATGGGTGCACGTTATGAAGACAAGTGGCACAATAAACACACGCCACATGGAAAATGTGCATTACCGCACAAAATTACACAGACTGGATCATCGCGCAATTGCAAAGTGTTGTAGAGTAAATTGGTTGTTTAAGCTGCTTTTCATCAGACCAGTTCAAGTTAGTTTACTTGGGTGTGTAATACAGGTGTAGTTTGAGGGCGTTGGGGAAGTAGCAGCGTATCAAGCAGAGGCCGTAAAGCTGATGGTAATGATACTTTTCGGCTGCGAACAGTTTAGAGAGATGGCTTGTATGTGAGCGAATTACGTATGCCGCGCAACTTGACAGTGTGCGCACGTTATCTCAGAGAAAACTCGCCTCGCAGGAGCTATGCCGCCGGCACCATGCGCGCGTAGCGGCGGCGGCTCAGCCATTGTGCGCGGGACGATATAAAAGTCACGTTCCGACCGCACCGACTGACATTGCAAAACGTCCCATGTGCGGCGTACTTCTAATGCATGTCACTGAGAACCCTACATGAAGCTTAATATTGAATATTCAATGCCCAAGAATGAATAATGATGTAGAAATCTTTCTAGCACAATCACAAGAATAAAACCGGGATTAACTATCATTATAGAGGTGGTGAAAGGGAAGGAAATTTACTTTTAAATGAGGTATGTGTGGTCTTCTGCGTCTTCGGGCTATTAAAGCCTTAGTTTTATTAGTATGTGATGAATCGTGGTGTATTGGATTATATTATATATGGTATATGGTGTTGATGTATTGGGTAATATGGGAGATATGCATTTTTGTTTTCTTTGCATTAGTTGATATAGAGGGTATGATGTTGCTTGCTTAACTGGCTTTCTATAGGTATATGATGCATTGAATTCGTGCTTCTAATAGTATATGGCAACTTGTGGGTTTTAAACTGAGGAGAGTAAGTTGGAAAAGATGTTGCTTGCTCTGAGGGAGATTCTCGACTGTGCTCAAATTTCCAGGATTCGTAGCCACTTGACCTCGGTGTTTTGTGGCGCTGGCGATGCGATGCTCGTGACTTATCGCGCGACTTCGCAAATTTCACGAACAGTATTAATGTATTACCTCACTAAGATATAACAATACAAAGAACATGAATATCATTTAAGTAACAATTATTTCGAGTATCATTGAGTAAGGATACGTAGTGCTTAATATTTATTATTTTGATAAAATTTTACTTACTAAATTCACCAAATAAAACGCTTCCGGCATGTAGGTACTGAAGAAGGCAACATGCCGAAAACGTTTTATGAATGACTAAAAGTAAGTAACTAGAGTTACTTCGTAACTACAATCAACAATACTGTGAAAGTTTATTTATTAAACAAATAAATAATGCATTTTACTGATTACACTTTGTATGGATACTTTTTAGTAATTTGTAGCTTTAATCTAACTAGCGTTATGTCAAAGTTGTGTTGCAGTGTCAGTGCATGAAAACATTAAAAATTTTAATTTTGCCCCTTTCAGCATGAAAAACGAGTAAATAAAAGCAAGCAAATAATTTTTTAATACTTACTTTTACAGCTCGCACTCATTCTCAAAAATAACTAATTATTTACAACCCCCTAAAGCTGCGCAACAAAACGTAAGCAAACAAAGCGCTCACTTGCATCCAATAAAGTTGCGCGCACCCGAAGCGAAATAGAAAATGTTACAGCACTATCTTCTCGAGTATGTTCACCTCGCGTGTGATTTATTTAATGAAACACAGCATCGCCAACGACTGCATGTCGTAAAACGCAGCCCTTAAAAATACCACGCCGCGCAAGTACGGGTTCGTTTTACTGCACGCACGTTTATTGCGCACTTGCGCTCGCGAATAAAATCAAAAATCACCCCATGCAATATCACGTTAGGATTTATTAACGAAATGTCAAAGCATGTTGAAAACCACGGTGTTAATGACAGCTTGATGATTTTCACCACCGGCGACCGGAATGCGGTTGTTAATTTCGAATGGCATCGATACCCGCGGACGCGAAAACGCACATGGCATTCGCTTATTCAGAGGCAGACTGTTTTAGGAACTTAGAGAACATGTCTGCTGTTATCATTTGTTGTTAGCTGGTTGATATGAATATAGACTGAGTTTCATCGGTTTTTATTAACTGTGATAAAGTGGGATATTGCCGAATTTAATTACAAGCTTATTGTTATGGTTAAAATGCGGATGATAGCAGGGGGGGGGATGGTTTTTTGAATCAAAATAAAAGGCAGTCATATCTCAACATAAAAACTAAAATGCAAAATGATTAAGAAGTGATTTTGGTAGGTTAATGTTGTAATCAAAGTTTTCGAAAATTACCATGCAATTATAAATCTTGATGTTTCAGGGTCAAGGCGGTATAATTAAAATAAAGCGTCAAGTTACAGTTTAAATACATTTTAAAGATAAAATCAAAGTAGGAAAAGAAATTGATGAAATTATTTAAAATGTAGGTATTTATTTAAATGTGTTTTTTTTTTTCGATACAAATGCAAACGATTGCGGTAAAAGGGGATTTAATTTCAATTTTTCAAATTAAAGTTATAATTCATTATGTTGATAAAATTTTATTATTACATTTACTAAAATTTTTTGGCATCTTGTCCTCTTCAGTGGCCTGCTATCAGTATTGATACTAAAAAAGGCAACAAGCCGAAAATGTTCTACAAATTACTATATAGTAGGTGTAATAGTTTTATCTGCATAATAAATATTAAACACTTTGTAACCACACTCAACAGTATAAATATAATAGTGTTAACTTATACACTACTTGAAATATTTAGAAAATATTTATTATATACACGTTTGTTCACAATTGTATTTAATTTGTCATGAGAAAATTTGAATGCGGTATATATTGGTTTTAGCGGGTTGATAATAAATTTTATATAATATTTTAGAATAACAAAACAATTTGTTTTTTATTTGTAAACAAAAAATATTTTTTACACCAATGTGATTAGCATTTATAATATATTGACTGTCTCTTAATTCTGGGAAAATATGATCGTAATACATTCAAAATTTATTGTTGTCCTGCTGCTGTGCGCCATAGGGCGCCTGCAAGAAAATTTGCAAAACGTTTACAAAGTCTATAAATTTTATCAGCGCGCTGTGTGTAAGCCGTGGTAATAAATTTAAAAATCATCGATTACACAGGCGGCATGTGGAAAGAGCACGCGTCGTTTTCTGCGAAAGTTTCGTGATCGAGGGGCGGTACAAACCGCCAGCGGCTCCACCATCGGCGTTGTTAGATTCATTACAAATGCATATAACAAATCTTCACACAACAGCATACCTAGATAAGTACACATTGGGGGAAACGCATTCTACTATAAATTATGGTATGCGAAAAAATCAAAAAGTGTATGATTAAGTAGCAAATAGAAATGTGTGAATCTAATGCGTTGTAGTTGGTGCAAATTTAAGGTTGCCGTTATGATTTGGTTTTAATTGAGAAAATATAATTAGGCTGTTGTCTTTTGAAGATTATTATATGTATTGTGATGGATTGTGAAAGGATGCCACAAAAGGTCCGGCGAATAATTGGCAAAATCTGCGCTGCGGTAACCGCGCCGCTGCCCTCATTGCATCAATTGCACCAGAATGCAACAAAGGCTATGCGATTACGCACTGTTTTGTATAACAACGGTTATCCGCGCGTGACGCGTAATCCGTTTACGCGCAGCGCTGACCACGTACCGCCGACGGCGGCGGCGGCGACGTTGATAAAATCCGGACAAACGTGGCGCCCACTTTTCAGCTCTCCGCATGCACATGCAGCTGACGTTGAAATGTTGCAACCAACTTTAACTAACAACCGAATTCAGAGCAGAGAATCAACTGATATTTGTTACAATTAAAACTTGGCAGACAATAGACTAGCAATAAAAAAGCAAGATAAGTAAAAAAAGAAGATGAAATGACGTGTGTTTCTATATATATATATATATTGTTTAGGCAATGTCTTGTCGTGTAAAATTGTTGTGTCAAAATTAAAAGTATTCTCTTAGACCCTTAAATCTGGGCGTCCAAGCGCGATATATACAAATAAATCACACACCGAGATAACTCGCAGACAAACGCACGCCACGTACCCGGAAAAAAGGAAAACGCTGCTTGCATCACTATTTATCATTGAATTCAACAAGCATGAATACAACATAGGTATTTCTGCAGATTTACATTTGTTTCTATCTGCGTTGATAAGTTTGTATCTTTCTGGATACATTAATCTTTTGTTTATAATAAAATGCAAATAATGATAGCGATAGTTTAATTAGCAGGTCATAAATTTCAAAATAACTTGTTTTTATTTGGTATAAATCCTACAGAAATTTCACATTAATTTATAAGCAAACCAACGTAAAACCAGCAAACGAATAAAAATGCTCTAGCCACACTAATGCTCGCTAACTTTGTGGGCGGCAGCATTAAAACGACCAAAATTGGCGCCGACAAGATCGAGTACTGCCTCCACTTGAGCAAAGAGCAGAATTAGTTTTGCATAAGGATTGCGCATTAATAAAGTAGCCCTCCTGCACTTTTGACGCAAAAAACCTATGAAAACTAATGCACAGCAATCAAATGCGCTAAATACATTTCACTGATCATGCTTTCAGAATCAACCTTAATAAACATATGCTCGAATATTATTCAACATAAAAGCGACCTTACTGCATTAGATTGTTGCACTTATCAATCAAATGGTTCTAAGCCAGTGACATTATTTACAACACACCGTTGGCGGCGGTGACTACTATGGTGTCGAATTCATGCGTCAGCACGGACGATAATGAAACGCTCATTGTGTATTAGGTAATATGGCGTTCGGCAAATTTGTTTGGCCGATGTGTTCAAATAGAGTATTCATATATTGAAATTATATTCGTTGCAATGACAAGGGCGGCTGAGCAAACGCGCCGGTGCGAATGTAATCAAAGCCTGGCGGTCGTGTCGCGTCTTGTTCAAACAATCATAAACCTAGAAAATAATTCATAAGCGTATTAACTGGACTAGGACGTAATCAAATGGTTCTATTAGAGTGACACTGACGTAGATGTTTTTACCCCAAAGTAAATGCACACAGGAACAATCGATAGGAAAAAATGCTGAAAACAAATCAAATCGTGTTGGGCTATGTAAAATGTCTGTCGAAGACTTGGTTCAAGTAAAACAAACTTTTTCAGACTTCCAACTCTTCTACCAACATTAACTTGTCCCACTTTCTGTCGTTGACAGAAAATCTCACATTCAAAGTCGTCGCTTAAGATTTGAATTTATGGAAAATGCCACATTCCGCTCGTCCACAAACTACCTCTCCATATTCGCCACAGCGTACTTTCGAACTTTTAAGCTCCAGCATGCGAAAGCCCAAGAGATTCAAGTTAATGTTTACGTGCAATTCGTACAAATGTTGCAAGTCGTTAGAACTTGAAAAATGCCGCAAAAATCTCATACATCATCATCTACAAATGAAATAGGTCACGGCAAAGAGAACAGGAGTTTAATTAGCTTTATTTCATCCTTATGTAGAGGAAGAAATTTGCGAAATGTGTGAAATATGAATGGGAGGGTTTCTATGGCTCATGAGAGAGAACTAAAAGACGTTATTGAAGTTTAGTGTTATTGCATATCTGCATCCAGTGCATTTGAGGCAATAATATTCGAATGTGCCGAGAACTTGAAGCATTTAAATTTTCCCATATTGTCTTAATATTTCTTTTTTAAAATTTTGATTGGAGTACATGTTTTCTTAAAGAATTCAATAATTGACTCTTAGATTAACATAAAATTTGTTAAAATTAGCAAAGGTACGTTAATCAGTAAGTTGTACTGTAGATTGTTTGTAATATTTTGTTTCAAGCTCTGCATAATTTAAATGTTTGAAATTAGCCCTCTAAGTGTAAATTAGAGTTGTCCTATGAATGTGAGCTTAATAAATACTTTCAATTTATTTAATAATGTTTGAACGGTGATTTCAACCGTCTCGGTAGCACACTTAAAAGCGTGTTGTTGGTTTACGAGTTCTAGTTTAAAATCAAGTTGAGTGTCTACATCCTGCCGAACAGAAAAACGGTGCAGTTACTGAGCGGCCAGTGGTGGGACGTTAAGTATGGTGTTGTGTCTATGGCCGGTGTGGTTGCAGTACATTTACAACTTACATATCACAACGCCCTACACCCGAAAATTGGATACAAAAGAATTGAGATTTATGATCATGATTTCAATGTTTGTAATTTTTCTGAAACGTGTGCAGTATTGTAATCGATAAGTTAATTCAAGATGTCAATTGGTGGTTTACTGAGAATATTATTTAAATAAAATGACTCTTTATTGCAATAAAATTTAACGATGTTTTTCTTATCTGTAACTACTTTACATTTACATACTATAAATATTTTTAGTATTATGTTGTTATAATGTGCTCAGGTTTTGTTTGTTTTGAAAATTGATACACAAATATACCTAATGTATGCACAAGCTTCCATCAATGATGTGGTGCATTGGCCTAGGCCTGGGCATCCTGACTTGAGGGTCCGGGGTTCGGTTCCCAGCACCCGAAGCCGGACTTTTTCGGAAAATTCGAACAATTCCGGATTGCATTATGTGTATGAGAGTTCCAATCGAATAACAAAAATTCGAAACTCATACAAATAAAAAACAAACATAGCTTGCTTAGAAGAAAAATCTGGGATCTTCAATTGCAATGTCCCAGTTATTCCAATGATGTATATGGACGACTAAAGTTTCATCTAATAGTAGTAGAAGTTGGGTAAAGAAATTAAGATAGGGTGTAGATAATATAAATAAATAAGTGCCAAAAAGGCACAAACACAAGAGCCTCTCCGAGAAAGCAGGAGAGGCCGCGATTTTAATTTTTTTATGCACGTGTCGTTCAAAGACAGCTCAAAAGAATCTCTGGCGTTACTATTTGATTTTTCCTCATTGCTCCCGGCCCAGCCCCGCTTTCTGAGTGCGGTTTTCCTCCAGGATTATTACATATAAAGCCTAGGATAACCAATCTTGACAGAGGGTTTTGAGGACTGGCATCTATTGTGAAATTGGGAACCAATTACGAAAATAATAAATAATTTTATGGTCATTAGTTTATTCCAGGAATTTTCTTAAGGAATTTTAATTTATTTGAATTTATTCGTGTATTTAAAGTTGCATACGATAAACTAAATTAAATTTAAAAACATTAGCGTGCTGGGAATCGAACCGAAGAGAACCGGACAAGTTGCCATGGCCCCGACCAACGCACCACCACCGCTCCTGAAATGTTCTGATCTAATTTAAGCATAACTGTTGATCTTTTAATGCGCACAAGATGTGAACACATGTTTTTTGTTATGATGATAACAATTTCCTAAAATTAGAAATAGGGGTGAATTGAATAAGACAGAAATGTTTTAATAGTGTTGTTTATTTAATATGTTATTTTATTGCAAACAGCATGTAACGAGTAGTCATCATCTAGAGATAAATAAATTATACAAACAGATGTATACGTGTAATATGTTTATTCTGGAAACACGGGATTATTAAATTCTCTTGGAGGTGTGTTCAATATAATATATATTCCAGTACAATGGAATGGAGGTCAAATACGATGTTGGTAATCAGCATGGGTGCAGTACGTACTAAAAATAAAATAAAAATAATAAGAAAGTATAATTATATTGCAATACATCAAACTAATTAACATAAAATAAAATGTTTGAGCACATTCTGATACAATTGTTATCGCTTTAAGTTTTTTGAATTTAGATTGTGTGATGTTTTTGAAATTTGTTTTCTGTGTTATAAACAAATAGTCTCATGAGAATTTGAATTCTTCAGCATCTTCAAAGAAATTTCAATGTCTGTTGCGCGTTTGAAGATTTTTTACTCTTCGTGAAACTCGGGCAAAAACCAGGTCATTTATTCTACTTGAACGAGAGTACCTTCGCCGTCGCTTCATGCAAAGTTGGAAGATAATATGGCCGCAGTTGGCCGCCTCAGCGGCGATGAGTGATGAGCGGTGCATCCGACTGCATCGGACGCAAAATTCAAATCGTCCAAGTAGGACGAAAACTAAAAGTTGCAAGTAGCAACTTTAACGCAAACTAATACTTCAAATACCTGCTTAATTTAACATTCAAAATGTCTAAAACCAAGAATGAGGGACTCACTTGGAGAAAGAATGAATTGGAAATATTGAAAATAAACCAAGATTAAATTTACTATATCTTTCTTAAATATATTCCTGAATAAAATAGTCTTAAATTTTGACCGCATTGTTTACGACACTCGCCGCCGTCCTGAAGTCTTCAACATTTCATCCGCAGCGCGCGCGGTGCAAATAAATGGCTTTCGGTCGGCCGCCAGCTCCGGGAACACGTGCTTCGATAACGTATTGCCTCATCGAGCCGCCGCTCCCCATCAACTACCCTCAAAGTACTAAGTTTAAACCTCAAACCATTCTTTGGAATGGCTTCAAGACAGAAGAAGAAACAAAACGGGAAAAAACGATAAAATAAATACTGAGCAACTGGACTAGAATTAAGGGAAACTAAAAAGGAACAAAGAAAAACAATAAAATGGGAAGACATTTAGTTGTTTTTGAAGAACTGTTAATTTGTTAATAACTTAGATTTGAATATTGCTCAATAAAAATGTGCGTATAAAAGATGATGCAGGAAACATATAGATTATTAAATGTCGATTGAAGAGTTGTCAAAGGAGCATGTGAGAAATGCGGGGATGATATAAGAATGAAGAAATTCCAAGCTTATGGAACGTATGCCAACATACATTAAAGCAGAATGACGCTCGTCAATCACTGACCGTACTTCTTGACACGTCATATATCCTGCAATCTTTCGTCCACATCGCCTACTGAAGACCGCAGACTATTTATTAAAATATGCCATGCATAAAATTATTTATATTATTAGATACTAACTATAAACACTTAAAATCTGCAGTTCTCAAAATGTTTAGGCCATTTTTATTTACTCCTCATTGAAATATTTGATATTTTAAAAGCTTCATAAGGTTCAAAAAGCGTCATTGAGAATTTCAAGGAAATGTCATTAATATGCATTTCTTTGATTCTGTATATCCATCACAATCAACTGCAGGCATTGCTGATGCACTTCACCCCGAGGATATGTGACGGCTTGGAATTGCTGGAACAAAGCGGGGCAAAAACGTCGTGCAACATCTTTCCGTTAAATTACTATCGAAACGTTATCATTTTTCATAGCCACGACCAACTGTTCCAACTGCCACTCGACACATATGCGCATCAACTATTGGCCCATTTTTTAGTCCAGTGGATTGAAACTGGCGCATGACGTGATTAATTCATGGTAATGCACAAAAACTTTGCTCGTATTTCATCAAAATCGGCAGAGTTTGAAATTGCTAAACATTTAAAAGTTATTAAACAAAGATTAAATAAGTCATTTGCAATAATGTTTTGTATTTCTTGTTAACGTGATGTTAGTATTCGATAATCTTTTCTTCAAGGAAATGCAGTATTGTATAGTTGCTCTTGCGTTTTCCTATTAATAAACGACGCGAAACACAATGCGCAAATGTTGCACACAATGACCGGGTACAATAATAGCTGGGCATAATAGAACGCACATCTGGTCTGACCCATTCCCGCCCTCGTAGTTTCTACCTATCCATTTACAATCTCAGCTTGTCGCCACTAGGGCAGAGTGGTGCGAGAGTTGGGAACCATCAAATGGGTTATGTTCCGGTACATCTTTATTTCATTTATCTTTCGGGGAAGACCAAAGGATAACCTAAAGTACTAAAATGTTCAAACCTTGACGAGCATAATAGAGCATTGTGGGGCAATGAAGAGGAAAGTGATGTTACCAACATAATTCAGAATGGCAAAATAGGAAATTTTCTTCCCAATTAATAATTTATGTTTCTAAAGGTTTTAATTGTTTTCTTTTCTTTCTAGCAATGACAGATGATCCTCGATTTGCTGAACCTATCCCTAATGTCACCGTAGCTCTTGGAAGAGACGCAAACTTGCCCTGTGTAGTGGAAAACCTCGGTACATACAAGGTAAGTGAATTTTTACAAAACTTCCGGATGTTGTTGAGTGTTAGCATTCACTAAATATTAATTTGCAGAACGTTTTCGATTTGTTGTCTTCTTTAGTATCTGAGTATCGGAAAATAACAACAAGCTAAAAACGTTTTACAAATTAGCATTTAGTAAATGTTGTAGTAAAGTTTCACCTACATAATAACACTTTCAACTTGTCAAATTCTTCGCTAATTTTAAAGACGCGTTATATCTTCGCGTTTTACTCTTAAACTTTACTCTTTTTCTTCTCACATTTTCCTGTTTTTCTCCTTTAGACATAGCACTGAAGTGTAAGCCTTATTTAAGATCGGACAAGACGCAATATTGTCGGATGATGAATGAAATCGAGCCAGGACGCTCGCATCCGGCGTGCGCGCTAGAGCATAACGAAAGTATAACACATAAAACACAGCGTCGCGACGCTCTCACACCTTCCAAAAGAAACGCATTTGACCATTCTCCCCAGAACGAGAATAAAAAAGATGAAAACTTGATTTATACGCTGCCGACCCGAAAAATTTAGTGTTAATTGCAATCGGATCGAGACCATTCATTCCTCTGCAGTTTCTTGCAATATCATTGAGATCCACCAATGGAAATAAAAGCAAAATGAAGAAAAAAGGAAATTGCGTTGGAAATGCGTTCATGTTGAAATGGTTCGAATCTTCAAATTAACGCTGCCAGCGATAAATCAGGGCAATAATTTATAGCTCGCGATTGTTATCATTAGCGTTATTATTACTCTGGCGCGATTGTGTGAAATTAGATCTACGGTTGCAGCTGATAGAGTATTGAAAATTGATGCACGTGCAGCATGTGCATGAGGGAGGTAATTGTGACTTGTCCTCCGCATCACAATATTTATGCATCGCGCGATGAGCGGCCGTGGCATATTTGACAAACATTCATTTTGTAATTGTCACGGATTATGCGATAAACAGCGAGTGGAAAATTACATTCTGCACGTGCGCATGCCACGAATTGTTGATGCAGCATAGGGCGCATAACTTTTGCGGCTGCGGCGGTATTTTTGGCTGCTGACTCTATTGTGGCTTACCAGAACGTGTTTTCATCAATTCTAATTGCGTTAAATTTTAATTAAAAATGTAATTTTCGAACTATCAAACAATTACGATTGTTTACTTAGTACCGCAAGACTGCAATCAATTTGTCAGAAAGAAATCGATTTTCATTGTTATAAAATACATTATTAATAAGGCCATACAAAATGTTAATTACTAGCTTCTTGTTTATTTAATTGATGAATATTAAAGTCATTGACGTCGAAAATAATTAATTAGATACTTTTCACATTCTCAAAATAAAATGTTTGTTTATTAAAATTCCACTAGTGCCATAAAATCAATCAACTTTGTTTCAATAAATCCCATACTTATGTAAACGCTTATACAAATTTATCCAGCAGTGTAAACAGTATCAAAATCTCATTACCTGTCAGTATGCTACAAAAATCCATACGACTCAGGTCAATTCCCACCTGCCTTTGATTGATTACCACACTTTGAATGTCTCACATTGCTTTGTGCAACCCTCCATCTCTAGTGTATGATATACTCAAGTGCATCTCGTAAATACATCCGCAAACATCGTTTACGTGGCACTTCGATTATAATCCGTGCTTTGTCGCTGTCGCCGCCGCCAACGTCGGCTGACATCGAATTAGGTTTTATCGCCCCCTGCGAAAACCGCCAACGATGCTTACAACGACACCAATCGACGTCGTTACTTTATTACGCTCAAACTAAGCAGGTTTCATAAATGTGAGGCATTTGAAAAGTGTTGAATACGTGACAGCACTTTAGTAGATTAATTCAAAGGTTTGTGAATGCTTTTCGTAAAGCAACGCGCAGATGATATCAATATTTGCTGAAATCTGCTTAATGCGGCTAATATTTGCTGATGCAATCTGGAAAATTAGGGCCGGCAACCACACAAAAAGTTATGTGCTACATGGCGACAACGTTTACTGATCTTAATAACGCTGGGTGTTAAGCAAAATCTGCTTGCTCAAGGCAAGATGAGTTTACATTTTCCGGCTTCCTTAATTTGAAATGAAGCCTTAAAGAGCAAACAATATAAATTAGCACGTTTCTTTTGCTTGCAATTAACCATAGTTTAAAGTGGTTTATGCGATTGTCGGATGAATATTTTAATTTATGTGCATTTTACACTACATTAAAATATTGGGATTTCAAATGGACGCAAAAGGGCTAGTAAAATATTCAGCGTACAGAGGGTGCAATTGTGATGCGCGAGGTCGTCGTATAATCCGTGATTTTATGTAAATAATTTTGCTTCGTTTCATCAGGGCGGAATAAGTGCCGGGTGTTCGTGCATTTGATGAGCGTGGCAAACATTGTGTTCATTGTCGACATATTTTGGATGCTTTAAAGCGTAAAAATTGAGGGGAATATTTTATGCAGTTGGTAAATATTAAATTTTATGATGAGTTGATGAGTTTATTATTTTAAACACCAATTATTTTAGTTTTAACTAAATACTCATTTATTTTAAATTCAACAAACTCTACTGCACAGAATTTTATAACAATAAAATTAATGTTATGCACACATTGTCTGACAAACATTGTTATGAGATGACATACATCTCAATTAAAATTTTCATCTGGCATGTTTTTTTTTTTTTTTTTTTTTTTTATAAAAGAAGATATTTAACTTAACACGTTCACGCCAGGAGTACCATCGCAGGTCTGCGCTGCTCGGCAGTTTTTCTCTATCTCGACGTCTGAATCGCTCAAGTGTGGGAAAGAGAGAACCACGTTGAGCACAAACATGTGAGGCGTTATTTTTATCCTAAATTTGGAACAATTTCAAATGTAGTTGAAATTTTTCCATTCGTTCAGAAAGAAATAATTTTCTTTTAAATTGATTTATGTGGCTTATTCAATGTAGAACACTCTAATTATTATTGTAATGTAGTTTTCGCATCGTTTTAATCCAATATCATAGCATATTAACATAAATTCTAATTTTGTTGACTTCTAATATTTTCAGTTAAACTTATTTTCTAATCATTGTGCCATAAAAAAATATGAAAGCAGTATTCGGTTCAACAAAAGTATTCCTTTCTTCTGCAATTACAACAAATTCTGGGTTTCCTTTCTTTAACCGGGTGTTAATTCGTTTTTAAAACGCGAAATGTTTCGCCGGTGGCGAAAATTAAGAGGATATTTGTGGAAAGCGCAAGTTGGCGCACGCTGTTAGTTAGTGCAATTATGAGCGCTGCGCCTTTACCGCCCCCATGGCCGCCAGCACGCGGCTGAATATGATAATGGGTGCGCAGCTGTATTTTCCCGAGTTATGATAATGTTTTCTCCATTAACATAAAACATGTAACTGGAGGCGTAGAGCGGAAAACACGAACCGCCAGCCAGCTTCGTTATTGGTGCGATCACCTGTTCAATGTCTTTGTTTGCAATGCGTGTTGCAACGTTAATTCCTGGCACGCAACCTTTCAATCAATTGCTTTCAACTTTTTTTTTCGCGTCGTTTTCATTCAACTGTCAATAGGTGCGGATATTATTTTCGTTTAATTAATGAGTGCATTATTAAAATTTAATTAAAGTTTCTAGCGAGCTACCATGATTAAGACGCACATATCGTTGTTCTCTTGTTTTGCGGTGTTCCGCAAAGGCTACGTGTTTCAATCTCGCATTTTCGGCTTATGTCGTAACAATCTAGGATGCTGCTGCCGTACGCAGGCTTATGGAGCTCGTCTAAGATTACAAATAAAATCAATTTGTCTGCGGCTGCGGCGACAGCGCTTATAAGAAGATTAATACTAAACGGGTTACACTAATCAGGTTAACACTTGGCTTGGTCGAGGGCACTCGCTAAACAGCAGAGAACAAATTGAAATTTCTTAATTAATTGCTTACATCTTCTGATGGGGGAAACAAGATTTGATTATTTTAGCAAAAAACACAATTACCTAATGCATTAATAACAATTAAATTCATTAAATAGATAAAACTGCTTGTTCAATGAATGAAAAGTGGTGTAATAGAGATTTTCCTTTTTAAAAGCCGGCAGTTTGCAAATTTTATTTACGCACACTAACGTGGTGCGCGCGGCCAGCAAAGTAATGAATTATATACCGGAATTACCGTAGCGACAGAGAGTGACGAATCTTATTCGAAACACCAACTATGTTATTCACCAAGCCACCTAAATTATTTCACAGGTTTATGAATGTGTGATCTATTGGAATCTAATTGTTAATAGAAAAATTAATTTTTAAAGAAATAAACAAATCCCTAATTAAGCCATTTTATTATTTTTTGTTAAAAAAGTTTTTAATATCTACCTCTTCCCTGATATGCATGCCTTCTTCTCATTCTTGTAATCTTAGCTTGTATTCTTCAGTAATGATTCTCCTCTGCTGGAGGTGCAAACAGAGGAGTTGTTTAGCTCAAAGATTATCTTACGTCGTGGCATAATAATCATCGATAACAACCCAGCATCCGCTACGCCGTTGCCCTGATATTATAATAGGATGGTAAAGCACTGGAAGAATTTGTGCTATCTCTCTCCCTTTCATTCTCTCCTTGTTGCTTTCAGCAGAGCGTGAAAAGCCTACTTTACGTCCGAATTGAAGGTGAAATGCCAAAGGGCAAACTAAGAAAGCGGCTAAATATGCCATTGAAAGAGATGCGAAAATGAAGCGATGAACAAAACAGAGCGCACAAAACTGAAGCCGATGTAAATGCGCATATTTCGCCGCGTTTGCATACCTTCGACTCCGGGAATTGGCACTTGGCAACTTCCAAGTTCATAAATATTTTTGGAATGTTCTTTTGTAAGTTATAATGTTCGTCGCTGTCGGATTTGCAACGCGCATTCGAAATCGATTTCGCCTGTGCATGAATGATTTCCACATTAAATGATTATCGCACACTGCCGAGTGTAATGGCGATAAAAAGACATTATTCAAAAATTCACGCGATATTTCACACCTGCAAAGAGCGAGAGCACTTTCCCAGGTAACTTTGAGCATTATTCCAAACGCGAATCGTTTATATTTACATTATCGTATCAATGCACAAGCGACTCCCACGCGCAAACACGCAAAAAACTCATTTCCATATCATGGGGCCGGATATACGGACGATTTATTAGAAAAATCAACAAATCGTGATTGGAAGAAGTACAGACCGGTAATTTATTTGCGTTTGGGGCTTCAATTTGCCTGTTGCTCGCGAGACATCGGCGCAAAATGTATTTTTAGTTGTTTTTCCAGCTGTGTCTTGAAGGGAGAAAAATGTCGGGCAAGCGGTACGGCCGGAAATTGATATTTTCCTGTTTTTGTTTGCGCAGACTAAACTAATGCATATATGCATGAGAGTTGCAACTTATTTCGGTATTCAAAGTGATTCGCGGTCGAATCGAATCAACATCGTCGTTGATGCGTTTCCGATGGATAGAATCCTGCGGAAGGATTTCTCTACAACGAGGTCAAAAATAAGATACGCAATGTTTCCCACTGGTTTGCCGCGCAAGTCATAAGTTACATTAAGTTACATTAGAAAAATGCTAGAATAAAAATTTCTTTTATGCTTCTAGATGAATGGTTTTTATTTCATCCAACGGCAGCAAATTTCTGCAGCATTTACGAGCTGCCTTTATTTATTTGCCGACGATCGCACCATTTGAATATTTAAAACAAACACGTTGCCTACGGCAGTAAATGATGCAGTCGATTCGAAACAGCGCGCGGTGCGCAATATTTTCGCGTGCAGCAAAAAGAACGCCCCTGTGCTATTGCCGCCCCCGTTGCTACTGCAAAGGATGTAGGCAGGAGTGGAGCACGGTCGCCATATATATCCTGTCGAGTAGCGAGAGCGAACGTGTTACGTATGTTAGTGGTAAATTTATCACGCGCACTGCGATGAATCATTCGACATAAAAAGTAAAGAAGATAAACATGGCGCCTCTACCAAAATGTATTCTAAATGCTTCCAACACACAAAAAACCTCCAAATCATTTAGAAGAAGATTTGCACGAATTTCTATAGGTCATCATTTACGTGCAATGTATTTTCACAAATTTTCTTCCAATGCTCCTTTCAACTTAATCGCAATTTATTTTAATTAAGTAGCGTGATTAATGCGTACGATAAATTTAAACCTTCCGATGAATAAATATGTTAATTACGCAAATTGCGTACGCTTTTTTGTCACCATTCGTCTGCCGGCACCGCACAGACGACGCAAATTTCAAGCCACACAAAGGCCGCACTGTGTGTAAACAGACGCCGCCGCCGCCGCCGCCGCCGCCTCCGCAAAGCAGATGGGCCAGAGGCGGATAAAAAAAGGTACGCCGCCGTTAGGCGACGTTTTACTGCCGTCTGGATGGATCCCAAACGCCGCTAAATCACTCGATCGTGTATTTATCAATCAAGAGCAAGATGAAAGAGATTGAAAATATGTCAAAACAAAAATCAAATTGAAGATTGAAAATTGGTGTAGAAATAGATTTGCTTGATGTGCAATAAACTGGAAATTAAGGTTGAACTAAGTTCTACTTCTATTTCTAATCTCGATTTGTTTGAAAGGTATTGCTTGATTTAATAACAATAACATTTCTCTCAAGTTTCAATATTAGATGAATGCAAATAAGATTTGAAGCAAGTGTAACTTGCTTATTGCTTGGTACATGCTGAATTAAACTACTGAATGTGAATTTGCTCAGCAATCCTTCGGGACTCTGCAGGTGGAATCCTGCGCGTCGTCGACAAAGGCGTTAATCAATTACACGCTGCCGAATCGCGAATCTCGGGCATTATTGCAACGCCGCGAAAACACTCACTCTAGTGAAGTGTTTAATTGCTTGATAAAACAGCTCTCGCACGACTTTTCCTTCAATTTCGCCTCCCCAATGAATTGCAATCGCTTTCCGATTAAACGCAGAGTATTACACTTCCGGCTCGTTGCTGCACCCACCAACCGCTAGAGGGCTTGCAGTTGGCCGCGATAATCCGATGCTAATACAGGAATTTAATCTAATAGGATATGTGGCTACCCATGAGGGTTTATCATCGGAGATTGTAAACCTTCCTCAGCCTTTTCGGGAGTTAATACACAAGCAGCTTTAGTTAAGCTTCAAACTGCATTTTATGAATCGCAAATTTCATAGTTGATAGTGGAATGTTTAATTGAGGTCTACTTTATGTCTACTGGCAAAATTGCCACTGAGTAATCCCAGCCTCATGAATGATTCTTGGCCAGTGTTGGAACCACCAAGTTTTGAGTTTCAATTCTGGCGTCTGAAGTGGTCTTGCACAAAGTGCTGAGAAAAGGAGTGAGAATGCGCACTGAATGAGAAAGTAGATGTCCACTCTGGGTGGATCCCAGTCGACTTGAGGTAACCTTATATTGCGATACGATACTCGGCTGAGAACAAAACGTGGATAATTATTGATTTGCTGACTTTTTGCCGCTCGGCCATTATTGATGGCCAGCTTTGATGTGTTTACCGAGGGTTACTGTGAGCTCCCATGAGATGTCCACTGGAGACTACAAATATCTACTTGCCAGAGATGTTTACCAGAGACTAGAACTTTAAATGTAGGCTTTCTTAGTGTTTGGAAGAAGAAAACATGTAACAGGAAACTTTAGCGAAGCACTAAGCACAGTAGATCATTAAAGAAGATTTAAACAATATTTCTAACAAAATTACGTTATACGCTGTTCTTTCTAGACACTTGTAATGATTTTAATCATATAATCAATTCATATGTGACGTTTTCTAATATTTCAGGTTGCTTGGATTCACATTGATCGTCAAATGATCCTCACAATCCATCGGCACGTCATCTCTCGTGTGCCCCGATTCAGTGTCTCTCATGACAACGCAAAAACATGGCTACTGCACGTCAATAGTGTGCAACAAGAAGACCGTGGTTATTACATGTGCCAGGTGAACACCAATCCGATGATCAGTCAAGTTGGATACCTCCAGGTCGTCGGTAAGTCCATTCTTCAGTAAGTCTGAGCAATTGCTGTCCTCATCAGTTACAATTCGTATTCAATTACCACATCGGAGTGACTCAATTGTTTTGCTCAGCTTGGCGCAATAACTATGTATCTTCGTTGACTTGTCTCACTGTCTTAGTGCCTAATTTCCTTTCTTCCGGAATCCTTCATGAACTTTATTACATTCCCAAATTAAAACCTACAAAGAAAAGCACTAGTGACTTCACCGAGTGTATTTGCTTCAGTTCCACCCAATATATTAGACGCCGAAAGCACCCAGTCCACTGTCGCAATCCGGGAGAATCAAAACATCAGCCTGACCTGCAAGGCCGACGGCTTCCCCAGCCCCAAGATAATGTGGCGGCGTGAGGATGGACAGGCTATTTCGGTGGAGCGCCGCAAAAAAGGTATGACTTGATTGTATGATTTGACCTCGTCACATTCATCTTGGCTATGGTTAATAATTTCGATGCTGCGGGATGCCCAGCTTGAGCTCGTGGGCAGTTTTAAATATTTATGGAAGGAAGTTTCAACAACGCGCACCAACCATAAACATATTTCACGGTCCGGTGGAGGGTCGTGGGTCTTTAAACGTTTTACGACTGCCGAGAATGACAGTGGAGGTTGGAGCAGCGATGGCGCTGAGGGTTTACCTTACGCAATCTCCTTCTGCATAATGCACATTATCTGCATAAGTGCTAAAGTTAATTAAACTCAACATAAGTTAAAAAATTGTTTTAATATTAGCTAGAGATAGATAAGTTGAAAAGAGTGAGATTTTTGTTGGAATCTAAGTTTATACAATCAAGATGATTATTGTTTATATGACCATATGAGCTATATTATAGTAAAAATCATCATTTTTCGCATTTTTTTTTGTTTTTCCTCCGTTTAGTAACATATTATATTTTATTTTAATAAATTACAATGTCTGAAGAAGCTTTACCATCCCCAAGTTGTTCTAGTACAATATACATTTTAGTATTTTGTGTCCTGCACCACTTTCAATCCGGGTCTAAATTATTGTTATCCTCCTGTTGCAAGAAATAAAACCCTAGATAAAAAAAACCTCCTACAAATCTTGTCCTATACTCGCAGATTATAAGCGTATTGTTTTCTTTCTTCAGTACTGTCCTTTCTTATTACTTCCTTTATGCTATTCTACGTATATTTTTCCACTGAACCAATGTTGTAAGTCAGTACGTTCGCCCATAATTGGGTTTAAATTCTACCATGGTTACGACCATCGCTCGCCGCACACCGTGCAGCTTTAGCGTTTTAATTGTTGCGTTAAAATTTATGCTTATGAATTATGTACTTGGGTCATGGGCCTGGCTGACCAGTGTGTTAGCTAGGTCATGATGTAAACATTAGTGCGCTGACCTTATTAGGACGCGCGGAGATTGCAAACGTGATACGCGCCGGAAGCTGGCCCGAATTAGCTGCGTTAATTAACATTTCCATTGGATTTAATTTGCGATGCATGCGTTTCCTACCTGCGGCGGTATGTGCAATTGGAGGCGGATGTTTTAATGGAGTACATTATATTTTAAAACGGATGAATGGTAAAACGTTCGTGAGTAGTTTTGGATAAAGGTGATAAATTTGTTATGAACGTTTACGGATTGATTATAGGTTTGTTTTCGTGACGCGCATATTAATGCTTCGATTTTAATAATTTTATACACAATAAAATATGTAGCTTACTTAATTGATTTTCGAGACTTGAAAAATTTGTTACTTTTATTTCTATCAACATTTTTTACCGTTTTTATCATTTTCCAGCTCACTCAAGCCATTGTCAGTGCACACTCCAGGTACATTTGAAATGTTAAAGACACCTCCCGTGCACGCCGGCGGTGGCACCCGCGTGTGCCGCCTCCTCTGCTAAATATTGCATCGGCTAATCTAACGTGGCGCCGATTTGCGCGTGCGCCCGCAGCGAACGTTATCATTTATGTAGATAAAACGCGAAATGAGAGAGCTTCAATTTTGCCGAGTAGATTCCAGACCGCCCTCGACACAACCGCCACCTGAGTAACAAGCGCATTCGTACTTTGATGTACATGATGCTTATTTAAATATGATTGATTTGCTCCAAGAGCTTAATTGATAACCATAAATTTAACCTATCCAGAACTGAGTTGGTAGTATTAATAATGAGTTCTATTTGCAGTGAGCGTAATAACTAAACAACGTAACTAAAAGAGCTAGGCTTCAAAAGAATAAAAAGTGCGGATTTTCATTCGAACGTGACGCTTAATTGATTGCAGCTATTAGATTGAATTCAATTGCGCTCGATTTACAACGCACTGTTTATTTTTCTAATTAAATTCTTTCCAGGAGGAGATTAATCAGAGGAGTTTAGTCTTATTTTATATCAAGAGAAGGTCGTAGTAATTTGCTAAATTTTGTAAATTGCGAGTGCTATTATTGAGTCTGCAAATTTCTAGGTGACGATGAGTCTGAATGGTATTAATTCGGAATTAAAACGTTGGAGGCGGCGGCAGTAATTCAAGCTGAGATGAAGCGTCATGCCGAACAATGGCAGTTCTATCGCGTAAACACCGACCGCATCAAGGTGCTAAACAGATTGTTGAAAGCACCTGGATAGTTGAAGATGGACGAGTCTTTAATTAACTTTAGCTTTCAACCTAAAGGAATGTTCTATACCAAGTTTAGAATAATCTCTAAACAATTATTTTTGATCAAAAAGTTAACAATTTGAAAATCATAAGATGCATCAAGTGTTGAAAAATACTCTAAGCAAACGTAGTATAAAATAGAGATGTTTTCCGGCTATAATCTTTAATCTTCGATTTTGCACCACCAAAATTGATTAAAAAAAATTCAATCAAATCGAATTTAACCCTTAATCGAAGCTGCATTGGTTATTTACTGATCAATGACCACTTAATTTATTGGATTCTGTTCACAGTAAACGTCTATGATGGTGATCAATTGAACCTGACCCGCATCAGCCGCACAGAAATGGGGGCCTATCTGTGCATTGCCACCAACGGCGTGCCGCCCTCCGTCAGCAAACGTATCATTGTCGACGTAGAATGTAAGTAGCTTCCCAAATTTCTTTTGTATTCACTGCGATCCATTATTGGGCTTAATTTGAAAGTCAAACCTTTACCGCAAAGAATTTAAGATTGTAATCACTTAATGATTATTTTAATTTAAAACAGATTACATTTCGATTAAGAACACTTTAATTGCCGTATTTATGCACAGTTTGAAGAGACGCTCCAATTAAAACTAATCGATTTTTCTTGCGTTTTCATCATTTGCGTTGGAATTTAATGAGCTTGCTTGCATTGTAAGATTATAAGGTTAGAAAATCAGCAAAAGTAGAGTTTCAATATGGTGCTTTTCATCAAATCCAAATTTACCACAAATACTAGAGAGTTATCCTTATGTAGAATGAGAAAAGCAGGGAGCCCACCGGATGCAACCGCAACTGCAAATTGACTTGTTTTTGTGTAATTATGTAAAACTTTCTTCAATTCTTCTTCTTATCTCACTCATAAAATCATATTATTTGGTGAGAAGGAATAAAAATATTTCTGACTCTTAAGGTATTTTTGAGAATGCTTAAGATTTTAAAACATTATTAACAAATTCAGTGCTCGGGAAATATTGAGGAAAAATTCATGTCTCTTATTGTGAAACATTTCCAACACGTAGAAACTGGAGTTTTTGTTTAGAGTGCGTGTTTGCCATTTGCGATAAAGTTATTGTAAGCGAGCAATTTTATTAAGGCCACGACAAAGAAACGGATTAACCCGGCGGAAATTTGTAGAGTTCTTAATGAGTTTTTTCCGGCTGCAGAGACAATGTCGCGGTTAGCATTAGTGCAAAATGGGAGATTGGGATTAAAATTTTAATAATGAACGAGTTAAATATATAATGCACGTGCGGGAGGCTTAAGAAGAATGGAAATTTTTATTGAGTGAGATTTCAAGTTAAGATTTGTTGCCGTATTATTGCGAAAAGAATTTCTATCTTCTAAACTAAGATAAAATACAAAGATAGTAGTAATTAAAATTTAACTCAATGATTACAGCAATCAAATTTTCTTTTTTCGTTGTTATCGTTTCTTTAAAATAACAAACAAAATATTTTATTTCTTGTTGCATTTACATATTACCCTTTTTTCGACTTGATTCACCCCCATTCAACTCAGCTACCCTTCTTTGCGCACCAATGCGCTGTATCTTCATTTGCTCAAAATGACACGCACATGAGGGTGAACTATACCAACTCCATTCTTTTGTCTATAATTGTTCTGTGTAGTATGAGCGAGATAGCGATGTAATCATACTGTTTTCGTACTAGAACTTTTGTCAGATTTTGCAAATTTTACATCAACTCTTTGCTTGGATAGCAAAGAACATTAACTTGGTAGTATTAGATAATGAATGCGAAATGAAAGGTGGATGAGGCTCATGTTAGAATGAAGTTGAAGGTGTTGCAAGAAGTAGAGGACAAACGACTGCGAGTTGGCGTTGGAAATAAAAGCGTTGTGTAAAGAGAGGAGAAAAAGGGAAGATGGGAGGATAAACGTCCAAGAAGTCATCAGGCTGTGTGAAATGATGAACAAGTTGAGAGAGGCTTAAGTAAAAGCTTTTTGGTTGCAATTGTTCAGAGTGGAAAGAAAATTTGAAAATGTGAAAGAGGCTGAAAGGATGTTCAATTTTTTTCTGCATACTAATAAGTAGTTGTAATAACACATGCATTTTTGCTTTTATTTTGCGAAAGACAAATAAACAGGAAATTTATCTGTTTATTAATTATCTAAATTTGATATTTGTACAAGACATATCTTTGCGTTATTCCAAACGATATAAACATTTATGATTGACATCATTCACGTCATAACAAGTAATACCGTACACTGACAATGATTGTTATCTTCCCTAGCCAAGCTTTCGCTACACGAATGCCAACCCTATCACATAAGATAATTTATAAACCGAATGACGTCGCATGCCGCATTATATCCCCGCACACTAATTTGGCAGCAGGTGGAACGTCAGCACACTATTGTATCACGATCCAACGCCGCCGCCCTCGATGAATAAAACTATTTGGGAAGCTAGCGTATGCCGAAATAACGATTGTATCGATTACACACACCGCTGTTTATGTATCGTTACTAGCGAAGTTTGGGAGCGGGTGTTCTGAGTCGCGGCGTTGAAATTCGAGCGCGTGCTGGCAAGTGCGCGGTGGCGGCGGGTGGCGGCGGGTGGCGGCGGGTGGCGGCGTTTGGCTGATAATAAAATAGAGCACTTGATGCGCGCGGGCGCACGCTGTGTTTGCCTTTTGCGTTTATCAAAACGCCAAGGTAAGCACGGCACACGCGAATCAATTCCAATTCAAAATGCCAAAGTTGCGGCGTGCTGCGGCGCCGATGCATTTGAATCGAAAATCGCAATTATTGTAAGCGTCGGCGAAACTCGCTGAATTTTAGAGTAGAACGGTTGCATTGTAGATTAGCGGCTTTTAGAGTCTAAAGTGGAGTTGATAACGTAAAGAGGAAGGCATTTATTTATGCAGTTTATGATTTGTGTTGCGATATTGTATAGAAATCTATTGAATAGTATTGCCGACTAGATATTTGAATGTGCAATATTGCACATACGCACAAGTGGCATAAATTTACCATTGGATAATATATACTATATATATACTATTAAATATTAATCATGTCACATTTTTCCGATGTTCTCAAAGAATCAATTGATTTATGTAAAAGCAAATGACTCATTTAAAATCATGGCATTGACGGAAATTATTGTTTAGTCAAAAATTGATTTAAATAGAAATAATAAACAATCTAATAGAATGTTTTATTGTGATTTTAAATCCATTTAATATTTTAGACTAAAATTAATAATTTTCGAAAGCAATTTACTTCAAATCAAATCAAATATTTCTCTTCCTTTTTGGAAGGTTCATTCATAAAACTTAAAATAATAAAACCAATACGGAAAATTTATAGCAAAACATTGTCACTAGTTTTATATATTATATTAATCATTTAATAATATATAAAATGCCAGTTTTACATTTAAATAGAAAACCTTCAAATTAATTTTTTAATTTTATTACGTATTTATTCCAACTTAAATTACTTTATTTTAATAACAAAAGTACTACTGAAAAACCAACGTTTAATTAATAAACTGTTTTCAAACATATTAACCCTTCTCTATTCTTAATAAGCCTAAAATATTTATAACGAAAATGTTGCAGTATTTACTTCCTGCAACTTTTTAAAGATTTAGACCCTCTAAAGATTTTCCAAAGTACACACTTAAGCCCACTAAGAGATGAGCTTTCCGCCGGAGCATGCACAGTCAAAGACTGCATCGTAAAACCTTTGGCGGCAATAAATAGGAAGCGATATCGATGTCTTATTGGCGAATTTACTGCCCGCCATGCAGACTTTTATTGGTCGCGTGCGCCATGCGGCGGTAGCATAAAAAACCCACGACGCACAAATGAAATTTTAATGTTTTCGGTGCCCTTTAGAAGAACTGTTTGCATATTGTTGAATCAAATGCAATTATGACAACCATTACGTCATGATTTTAACAAATATAAGCAAGCAATTTTCTTTTGAGGTGTGGGATTTTGTTAAAAAATCAATGTATTAATTGCCTTTATCAATAAATCCATTGCAATCTAATACACTAATATCAGTGAGTGGGAGGAATTAATCGAGTGCCAGGCCACATCGTCATTATATTACGATATTGTACTTTACGAGTGTGTTTTCAGGGTGCACTTTACCCGGTTCAGGTCAGCTGTCCTTTTTTTTTACATCCACATAATATGCGCAGGTGGTTTTCCGATTTCACTTATTAATAGCCAAAGTATGTCACGCTATCATAATATTTTTATTGTTTGCTATAATTTCCCGACTTATCACTTCAGGGCACACATTGTTCACGTGTACTCTTGGCTTGTTCTCCAAACTCGACATTATTTCAATGTTAAAAAATTGCAAAATTTGCGTCAAGTTTTGTTGGCGGCGGAGAAAAAATGTGAGAAGTACAAAAGTCCACAATTGAATAATCCCCAGCAGCACGCACATTTTTCGAGAGCAGAGTCTGGTTGGCTGTTGTTCTTAACGCCAACATCTTTTCATGTTTCTTTTGCGTCTGCTTGACGCTGATGTAGGTGATGCCGTCGGGAATGAGAAAGGGGACGCCGATGCCCCAGGAATACCAAGAGAGCGCGCGGCCATCTCTAAAGTGCCAGAAGGTTGACGGCCTGCTTTCGGAGGCTTTTTAAATAAGTCGAATCGCGTTGCTCCACGCGCGTATTAAATGTCAATGGGTCGAAGATTTATGTTCGAAATCAATTTAAGACCACCCTTAACACTGAAGTCGAGGTGGAAACGCGTACGCTGCTTGCGAGTAAACTCGAAATCGATTCGCAATGACTGCAGTTATCGCTCACGTGCCATTGCACACGTTACATATCTGCAAATGGTATAATATTTGTTTGTTTCCAGAGATAAGAAAATTTACAAAACTTTGCTAATGCCATTGGCTAAGCGAATGTCAAGAAATTAACTTTGAAAATCTAGAAAACGTAAAATGGAGTCAAAGAAACGAAATCATTTACTTTTAAAACTAACATCATCTGGTGTGTGACTTGTGAGCGTACTGCAACCACATCGGTCATAAACCTACGTCGTACTTGACCTCTCACCACTGCACCGTTTTTCTGTTCGGCGGGATGCAGACTCTCACCTTGGTTTTGAACTAAAGTTGATACTGACTCGTAAGCCAGTGTGTTGCTAAGTGTGCTACCGAGACGTTTAGATTGAGAATTATTCTGTTTACCTGTAGAGTTATGAACAAAAATCATAAGATAAAAGTTGAATGTAAAATAAGAACTCGGCAAACTACATCAATAAAATGCGCACGGATGGCAGTGAAGGCAGCAGAGCACAAGATATTGAAATACCATAAAATCGGAAAACAATATGTCGCAGCGCAACGTGTGCACAGATAGTGATTTTTGAAAGTTTTCAATTGAACGACGCGGAAAATTTCAGTTTTCAAATATCTCTTAACATCAAAGTTGTAAATTAATGTTTTCCATGCGCACAAACCTGAGGACTATGTCAATTTTTCGCACAATAAATTAGAATGTCCAACATTCTTCTTTAAAGTACGTAAAGTACAACTTAAATATTTGAAGGGATCGCTGAACACAAAAAGTTACTACGCGTAGAGCGTTGAGATTAAACCGTTTTTGATCCGATTAGAGCGGCTCGGTTGCGCGGCCGACATTTAAACGCCGCCGCCGAGCCGATTTGGGGGGTAAATAACGAGAAAATTTGGTAATTTGGCATTTGCAATGCCCGACCACTATTAACATCGTCCTAAGAATCTGCAGGATCGTTGATGTAATCTGTATAAACGCATAATACGCACAATGTAAAGTTGTGAGCGATGTTGGGACGGAATACAATTAATGTAACTTTATAAAAATTAAAGAAAATGCAGACAATAGGAATGTATTAGTAAAATAATTTATGGTTGTAAGACGTAGTAATTCAAGTCATTTTTAGTTCAAGAATTATACCAAACACGATGACAATTTTCACGAGTGCCGCACAAAATTGTACACTGTTTGTCTTGAGGGCGGACGCGATCATATGTCTAAGCCACCCCAGGGGAAATAAAGCAAACCGCATTGCGACGCGCCGTTCCTGCTCAGATATCCTATACTAGTGTCAACCAACTACTGTCACACCTTTACATTTATGCTTAAAACACATCTGCTTAAGATTATCACTCTTATTCATCTTGAGTTTTGTTGTTCTTCTAAATATCTTCTTACTCCCCAAAATGGTGTTTGGGATGTGTTCAAACCAAAAAAATTTAAAGTAATTTGTAACAGTTGATTTGCGGCAATTCATAGATCATAAAGAACACGCAGTGTAAATTATCACCTAAACGACGTCAGAAACTGCCGCCCCGAGGACAAAGGACAAATCTTTTCACAGACTAACAGTCTTTTGCTGCTTTTCTCAGGTTGTTGTTTGGTCCTTTTTTAACGCTTGTGCCGCAAAGCAAAGCAGCCGACGCAATTTAACTCTATGGATTGCTCGTATATTGTCATCTATCGTTGCCGCATCATTGTAACGTTTTATTTTCCTATTTCTCGCTTTTCCGCGCTGGATAACAGCTATCTCGCTGCGATGCACAAACATTTACAAACAGCTCAAAGCCACCGCAAAATAAAGCAGTAAATTCAGTTAACAACCAATCGGATTTTAAATTGTGTGAAATGATTTGAATTTATTTGAAATTAAGGAAAACGCATGTCAAGAAAATTATAATGCTGACATTAGAAACCTGCGCATGCAATAATTTCCTACGTTATTTACATTCTTCCATATAAAAAATTATAACTGAGTTAATTATCTAATAGTTACACATACAACTCCAAGTTCAAATAGCCCAAGGAATACAAGCAACTTCAAGTACGCTGCCATGCTTGTTGCGCAAAGTTGGCGAAGGCATGTAGGACACGTACCATACGACGGCTGCCTCCACCCCCGACGTAACTTTGATTACACGATTAGGCCGTTAACTGACACGCGAGTAAATTTACACAAATTATTGTCTTCATTATATTCGAATTTCCACTTGATATACTTTCGCGCGACAGCATTCGCGTCGATGGAGGAAGGGGGCGGCTGATGTGGGTGCGGGAGCTTGCAGATCGCGCATGCAAATCAGCTATCAGCTTAATTAACATGTCAGGCAAACAACCATCAACGATCATGATTACTACATGAAATATATATTAGTCTAGTGAGGATATGATTAAGTTCAAAATGCGTTTCGAGTTGGTAAACTATTACCATATGTTGTAATAGTGAACTTATAATTTATCTCAGGCAACGTCAAGAATATAATCAATTTGTAGTTCAATTAATGGAGATTATTGTTGTAGATTGATCTAGCTAATGGATGCGACTCATTTAGTAATTTTTTTTTTTTAATTTATGAAAGAAAAAAAAACATTTTAGCCAAATTGCCAACTCTTGCGTGATTTATATCGCAGAAAATTTATTTCAATACGTCGTACGCAAATTGTATTTTACCTTAAAGCATTTTAGTCATTTTGATCGTTTTTGTTCCAGTTTCGCCCATGATTTGGGTGCCCAACCAATTGGTGGGCGCGCCGGCTGGCACCGATGTCACCATCGACTGCCACACTGAAGCTTACCCCCGAGCTATTAGCTACTGGGTGTACGACAACGTCATGTTATTGCCCAACAAAAAATTTAGCACCGAAACGATGGAAAACAGCTATCGAGCTCACATGAAGCTAACGGTTCGGAATTTGCAAATTGGCGATTTTGGCAACTACAGATGCATATCAAAGAATTCTCTGGGAGAGACGGAAGGATCTATTAGATTATATGGTAAGAAATTTATTTTAATTCTCGTTCTGCTGAACAAATGATATGAAAAATATTTTCCTAATGTAAATTTTGTTAAATTGATGTTCTATGATTAGAATTATCTTGTAATCAAAATAGACGGTTCAAGACCAGCAAGGACAACAACGCTTTTTGAAATAGGACATCTTAATATTCAGGTCGTGTAATCGGCGCTTGGTTGGCTAGCAGTGGCGGCGTCCGCAAAAATCTATAAAAGCGCGGGTCGCTCATCGCTGCAGCACGAGCAAATTGAATAATAATAACAACGCCGAACGGGATTTGCAATAATTGAATTGCCTAGACGACAGCTGTGGGTAGAAATATTTTGGACACGTTATAGATTACAACAACAATTTCTACAATAATTATTCTCATTGAGATACTCTCCAAACATACAATTTGTGTGTTTCAGTCATAAATATAGTATTATATTTTTGGAAGCAAATTTATTCATATTTACTCATAAGTAGTCAATTTGTTAGAAAAAAAAGGGTTTTTTCTACATTTTAATAAAACTATAGCAATGTTCTATTTGCATTAGCAGCTTGTGCTCAGCCAAGAGGCGCGCAATCGTAAAAGACGGAAATTAATTTCGTATTGACTCCATCTCCGCCGCCGGCGCCGGAAGTCAACGTCGTACATCAGCAGTGCAATAATAAACAAGCAAATAATAGCAAAGCTAGTCTCCGTTTTACTACTAGTGCAACAAGAACGAACAATTAGGTTATCGACATTATTCAAGTTATTAAAAACTCCAATCATTTTAGCCGTGTTCTGCAAAAACATTAATTTTCTCCACTCTGGAAAACAAACATATATAGAAAAATATAAATTACAACATAATTTCATATTAGCACATAATATGTGCAACACAGGACACGTCGCAGGACGTTAAATGGCAGTAAATTACATCACAAAACGTTGCACATTCCAGTCGTGAAAATGCGCAGGCGACGCCGACATAACTGAATTTAGAGTGGCGGTGCTGCCGGAATGTACAGCTCCAAAAATGCAAGAATATTATTTTGAATTAGTCAAATGAGTTGTGCGCATATTTAGATTAGAAAATCTGCTATGGGACAATAGTATAGATAGAGAATATAAAGGGCTAAAAGGGACCAATTTAGAAGAGGTTTTAACCTTCATCAGCGTGATACAAAGTGACAAAATGAAATTGTGTTGGAAATAGTAAGCAGGAGATGTAAATTATAATTAGGGTTTTATTATAGTATGAGAAATAGCAAAGTTATTTGATGTTGAGCATTTTAGGACAAAGTAAATAAGTTTAGAAATGAGTAAAAAAAAAATGAAGTAGTACTTGTATAATAATGAGTTATGCCCGTGTTCTCTCGTAACTACATCCCCTGAATGGCCATTAGACAAGTGAAGCTGAGTCGAACTAGATGCAATCAACCGCGTCTGGTTATGAGCCACGCGCAGGACACGCTGAGTGACGAGAGCCAGAACACGTTCAACACTCTCCGATCAGTGAGCCATAACTATTATACCGACCTGCGTGGATAGTGTATTTGAACTATACCCGTTCAGGCGCCATTGAATGCCAGGTGTTAGCAGACTGACCAGGCGAGAAAAGTGAGCGTGTTATGTTCAGTCTGCGTGAAAACGTGAAATATGTAAAAATAACGAAGTAATTCTGCTTAATTTTGATTTAATATTTTAAATATATTCCAGTTGAATGGATATGATATTATCGCTTCAACTTGTAATAACAATATTGTACGTTTGATTCCTATTTGTTGTTATTATTATTATTTTCCAACACATCGATTTATTATTTGTCCGAGATTACAATGTGCAGTCTGCCGGACCGTTGATTTGATTGTTTTACTCTGCTGTTTACTTTCAGAAATCCCTATGCCGTCGACGCCGCCGCGGGCAACGGAAATGAAGAGCAGCTCAAACAAAGAAAGTAAGTGCACCGTTCATTCTACGCTCTCCAATTCGTGCAATCATGTAAAAAGTGCTCAAATACAATGCATAGACGAGGAAAACAAATTTACTTTAGAAGAATTCAATTAAAAAGTAACAGAAACATCGAAACAGCGCAATGTTTTGAAAGTTATGTGGTGCAACAATTGATATTCGGGTTAAGTAGCCGTGCGCGGAGGCGGTTGAAAGTAGACAAAGTGGCTAATCTCATTGCATAAAAGACGACGAGGTCAAGTGGATGCCTTTTAACGAATGCTCCAAACGTCAAACGCCGCGTTTGGCGAAATGATTTTAACAGGCTCAAAGCAATGCGGTAGATGTTGCTTCAAAGGCAGTGGAAGCGGAGACTGTGGTAACGGAAGAGCCAGTTAGATGTAACCAGAGTACAACTGCAATGTATGCAGATGCAGAAGATGGAAGTTACACCAAGATGAGAGCAGTGCACTAAAATACGATGATTTAGTAATACTCGCATAAATGGCTTGACACGTTAAGATTTAAATTACTGCATTCGCACGTTGCAAATGGTCCACCAGAGGCTATGGCTACTTAAAACTTTACCTATACAGTGTCTTCCAACCCAAATCTTTTATAAAATTTCTATTAAATTCATCTGAAAAAACTCAATTTGTTTCTAAGAACAAAAATAGTTTTGTTCTTTAAAAAAAGTAACAAATTCCGATCTATTTCTGTGCATATTTTCGTATTATTATTGTTAATTTTGAAATACTTTGTATATGCAGAGATGATCGTGTACCCACTCAGAAATATGTTGAAATTTCGACGTGCCCTGGTAGAGAGTATGTTGTTAGGTAACCAAAACTCTCTGGACGATAGCAGCGCAGGAAGCGGAAATCTCTCCGCAGCCGCCGTCGCCCCAGCTGCTACTCTTAACGCCAAGCGCGGTATTGTTCGCCGACGACGCGCTAATGCGGTCGCCCGCGCCGAAATATGAGCGTTATTTAAAACCGCCGACACCGTTGGCCCCGCAGCCCCAGCCAGATTCTTACTTCTGGCTGGAGCTGATGAAACGACGAGACGCATTAAAACACCTCCAGAAATTAACTCATTCTAGAGGGAAAAGTCAAAGGCAAAGTAAAAGAACTCAAAGCAATTTATTTTATTCGGTCTACTGTAAGAATCTAAGGCAGTTGTTTTTTTTTTAACCGAGAATCTTTTTTTTTTTTTTCATATTTTTTCAAAAGTTTTCAATTGCTATTCTAAACATTATCCACTTTGTTATTCTAACACCTCGGTATTTTTCTTTCAACTCCCTACTTGTACTCCCAACCATCACTTTAACCTTATCCCCCTGGATCCCGATACATTTTAGTAATAAATTTGCAAAGAAAGACCTGACGCACCCGCTGCGGTCATAATGGCCAAAGTTAGGTTAAGATGGTGACAACTTTGCCGCCGCTCTACGGTGATACAATAAAGACTTGTACTTTTTGCTGGCCTGGCGTCACTTTAAAACGCGTTCTATTCTCCGTGGCACAATTTGCTCATAAACAAAGTCTTTTTCATCATGCCGAAATCGAAACAAGAGCCTAACTCTGAGGTGAAATAAGTCAGGCGCGAATGTCGTATTTAAGTAAAGACCAAAAAAGTACAATGCAGCGGGATGTTGAAAATTGTTTTATAACAAATTCCTGTCACCAGTACCGGCTTTCAAAAGCGTGCCTTCTGTTTAAATGATAATTAATTAATTCAAGCAAAGTTAGGTAATAATTCATCAGCGACATTGAACTGAAATATTCTTGTTTAATTGAATTTAATTTAAGCTGAGACGTGAGAAAAATTGATAGGTGCTTCTCATTGCAGTTGTGCCGAAACGGAACACCAGCAAGCCGCTTGTGGCGCCGGCCGACGACCGGCCCAAGGTGGTGATGGTATCCTCGTCGGACAAGCGCGACCTGCAACCGGGCCCCGTCGTCGAAAACGGGCTGAGCCTGTACACGCCGCCGGGCCCGCAAGGATCAGGTATAGCTTCCTCAAGCCCCATCCTTTGCAACATCCAGCACCATCACCACCAGGCTTACCAGTTTGACCATTAACACCCACACTGCATCAAAAAACCATCAATCACGCGGCACGCTTGCTGCTCGCTTCCAGCTAATTCGTTTTTATTGCCAGCCATCAGTCATTATTGGTTTTCAATTTAAGCCGTTGTTTCAGAAAGAGGTTATGACTGGGTTTTAACTCAAAGAAGATTAATAGTAGTGGCAGGTTGTTGTTGAACTGTGATTTGAACCACCTGTTAGGTTGCAATCAATGAAATCATTTTCTAAACAATGAAAAACTTTAAATTATCCTAAAGGCACAAACCACTTTTAAAATCTCATTCCGAATTCATCGCAACTTAGATTTATTGGCAATCTTTTTCACATTAAATTTTTACTTTTCAACTATCCAGTGGCGGTTAATACACCAACGGCAGCAAAATATCCTAATACCAATTTCCATCACCTTTTAATATTACATCAAACGCAGACCAGCGACAAAAAACTCAAAGATGGATTAAGGTTTAAAGGCATTTCCCAGCAGATAAAAACTCATAGCTTGAGAATGCAACACGCTATTTAAAGGGCTAAGAAATAAATTATTTTTTTTTCTAAATAAATGTAAAATTGACTTAATTTTCAAGCTTTTAAGCAATCTGCATAAAACTGACATTACCCGCAGGGCTTATAAATATTAAATATGTCCAAGCGTCATTTGTTTTGTGGGACTGTTCCGTAAATTGCTGCAGTAAGGATAGAGGGCGCCAGAGTCAGGAAGACTTTTACAGTAGTTGCGGGACTACGGACCATTCGTGTCACAGGGTCGTACGGTTTTATTTAAGTTTTTACCTGCGCTCTGGAGTTGTACCTGGAGCGCGTGGGTTGTTTTATCGGTTAACTGGAGGACTACAAAAACTATGTGATTTGAATTAACATTGTTTTATCTCCACCGAGTGTGTCAACACACAGGAAGGGTAACGTTTTATAATTAACTACACTTTTAAGGTCTGAAGTAACTCATAAGAAATAAATATTTAAATCAAGCGTTTCAAATCTTTCCTTTCAGCTGATAGACTTTTAAATCGCTAAATAAAATTCAAATTGAACATGGAAACTAACTTTAGCATCTTAACCTCAACAACTTCAAGATACTCATAAATTTCTTTGGCAGGAAATTGTGGTTTTAAATTTGGATAAGTACTTTTTTCAGATTATAATTTGACTGAATTTTATTATCTGCATTAGAATGAATTATTGTAATGTTAGATGTTGTGGGTTGTGTTTATCTGATTTAGTACGTGGAATACCAGTGAAAATCTGGTATTGTCCTGTCCTGTTGAAAGAAGCGCTTTCAGAAGCGCTCACCACGCTTCATTAGCTAAGCACTTCGGCAAAATTAATTAGCGTACCGCATTTTACGTCAAAACGTTGCCGGCCAGCGGCGGTGGTCTTTGACGTGGCCATTAAAAGCGAGTGAAATATGAATTTTCAATTTGCGTTGATTCGGCACGAAATTAGCCGCATTAATTTTAGGATTCTCTGAAAATTCTGCCAAATGTTGCTGTAAACAGAGAATTTGTAATGTCAAAAAACTTGAAATTTTAGGTCAACAAGGTTGTAGATTATTTTTCAATTTCCAGAAATTGTCTGCATGGCTTTAGTATCTCACTAAATTATCAAAAGCAATTTAATTAAGAGAAAATGACACGTATTTTAATATTTACTAATCAATATCACAAATCACCAGTTTTACAATTTAAATAACGCACGTATTTTCTTCTTACCTCGTATTTATTTAACCTCACTCGGCGATATACTAATGCCCTTGTGGTTTACAATGTTTTACAGGATGTATGAGCATATCCCGATGGCTCGTTCCACAGATCTTCATCACCGTATCAGTGCAGCTTCTCTACACGTGCAATTTTGTGGAAACATTTCCGTAGATGAACAACAAGAGTAATTAACTAATTAATTCATATTGACATCAAAAACTGCTCAAAGCCAACAAAGGAAAAGATGCTAATTATAAAATCTATGTATCCATTGGAAAATCACATCCTATTAAAAAGTTCAAAGTTTTTAGTTGTTAATTAATGCAACGTTACTTAACCGTAAAGTGAAATTAAACACTTCTAAATTTAATCCATTATCAATTTACCATATCAACTTGGATCATATCTTGATTTCCATCAGAAAACAAGAAATTGAGCATTTTTCAACAGGGTTATATATGTTGAAAACATAAAATATCACTCTGATATTTAATTAATTGATTTTGAACGAAAATTGAAAACTAATAATGCCGTCACGACTAACATATCTTCGCATTGCCACGCCACTAACTTGTAATAATTAATTAACTGATATAAGAGTAACAGAACAAACTTCGGATTTATTTTCTAATGTTAAAATGACTACTTCTTGCATCAAAGAGATGATACAAACAAGTATTGATTAGAAGAAAATTTGACCCGTAAATATTGGTAGACATTATTTGATTGCTATTTATACGCAAAATAATAATGAGTTTAATTAATTTAATCCCCTGTTTGTGCTGATCAGTATGTGATTGGATTTTATGACTATTATGACCTAAATTTCCATTTACATCTAACAACTTGGTATTCAATGAATAATCATTAGGAATGCGTGCCGAGATTCTCGTTTTCCTTACATATTTGTACATACTAAACGTAATCGAAATACTGATGTTGAATGATGCCAACAATTGTTGGTGAACGAAAGCTTATTGTATAAAACTAAGAAACTAAGGCAATTGAGACAATTAATACAGTTGGAAGAATGTGTAATTTATAACTAGCAGAACAAAAACGAATCAAAATCAATTGCATTGGCTGCAGCAATATTTGTAATGTGTTATGCATGTTATGCAATGATCATCTTGTTTGCGACGAGAAGGATGGTAAGACTTAGTGAACATAAACAATTTAAAGCAGGAGAGGTAGAAGGAGAGAAAAACATGTTATATTGAGAGATGAATGTTTTTGACATTTCCTTTTAAAGTGCCAAAGTTTAAAGGTATTTTAGAGATTAGTGTAATTACTGTCTTTGTTTATAATAATACTATTATATTTTAATATTTATAATAATTTGCTAACAATATTGGTTCGCGAAAGTTTGATTAAAATGAATAGAGAACAAAATGCGGAGAGGGTTTAAGTATTTTGGATTTTTTATACATTAGTCAATTATTATTAAGTCTAGGGAATGTTATTGTTTATTATATTCTAAAAAAAATGGTATGAGAAATAAATAAGTTAAGTATTTACTAAATATGCTAAATTTTTCACAACCAGATTTTTTTATTTAAATAGATTAATTTATGCTATAATTATAATTTAAGTTTATTTTCTTCTAAATTGTTTTCAAGCAAATACCTAATTATACTTTAAATCATCCTTATTTTTATTAATTATCAATCTTAAGTTAAATAAGAAATAAAGTACAAAAAATAAAGTTAAAATTTACCTTTTAGACATCTCTTTACATTTCATCCAGAATGTTCCCCCCGTTGTAATATTAAAGCAGCATATTTAAGATATTCCAGGATAGTCCTTGTAAAAGAAGAAGGAGACAGGACGTTCCGCGGCTTACGAACGCTCGTTATGAATATTTATGAGTTCAATTATTAAATATTAGAAGTAAATCGATAACGTCTTTGTGCTAGGCCGCGACGCGCTCGACGAACCGACGAATCAATGGGATGGGAAATTTCGCATTAAATCATTTTTATTTTATTACAATTGAATTGAATTCATTCGAAAATATCGTTCAATGAATTATAATAATCTATTGTGTATGGTTTAAAATATAGGATTAAATTAACTAAAGGTAAGTGTATCTATTTTGTGCTATTTTATTCTATTCAATTGTAGTCGGTTGTTTATGGAGACAAAAGATTATCAACACACAATTATTTTCTATTTGTTTGTGTGCGAATACTGAGCGGTCGCGATGGCTCGATTGCAGTTGGCCAAACTAAATGGGCTCGTGCATTTTATTTGCGTTTTATTTACTTATCAATAAATTAGCCAAGCGTTAAATTTATTGCATGTGATGCAGTGCTGGAGCAAACCGCGTGCAGGCTAAACAAAAATGCAATCAAAAATCGTTTTAATTAAACACTCCATCATCCGATTGTCGTGCTCTATTTGCAAACTGTTGAATTTCTCGCTAGTGGAGAGATAAAATTCAACAAATAACAAAATGTCGAAAACAACAAATAAATAAAATTAGCGAAAATCTTTAATTCTCTAAAACCTGCACCGACATTCAACATGCAAATCTCATGCAAAAACCATTTTAAGAAGCAACTAATTGTCCTAGCGTCACAAATTAATTAATTTTATCAATATTTCTACGTTTTTTTTTCTTTCACGCTGTATTTTTACTTGTCCTACATTTTCACAGTGTTGAACATAAATAACCAGGAATGTAGAAAATAAATACAATTAGTAAAAATATTGTGAAATGTTTTTCGTTCTATTGCAATTATTTATCCTAATCTAATCTAATAAATAAGAAATTAATTTTTCTCCAAATTTCAATATTTTTCTTTCTTTTAACGCTTTATTAAAATTCTACCAATGCAGCAAAATTGAAATATTTTCCATCTTTCCATTTGTTCCACGTTTTCTCAGTTTTAAACATGAAGAACCAAGACGATGAAGAATTCATCTATTGTCTGACTTGACAACCGACAGACTTTTACGCCTGCGCCTTTCTCTAGAGAACAATAAACATTATAAATATGGTATGAAGGATGCTTGGTTAGCTGACCGGCCATGGGTGTGATGGGCATACAGGCGTTGGAATGTGGCAGCGAATGGACTGCACAAAAGAAGACCACGCATCGTTAAAATGCATAGAATAAGCTATTACATTGCATTTTTATGCCGTTTTATGCCAAAGTTGAAAACGGCGTAGTTTTACCCACTAGGGCTGTATGCTACATGCCACGAAGAGACAGACCAACACAGAGCGCTGAAAAAAAGCAGTGTAGGTAACCTGGGAAAGCAAAATACAGAATCTGCAGTCGGCATATACAAAAATATATTGCATGCGAAACATGAATAATACAAGCATAAATTTGAGACGAGCTGAATACTAAGAAGGTATGTCTTGAAAAAAAGGGACATCAGAAATAAAAGATTAGAAGTAAGTTTTTAAAGTTTGTAAAATCTGGAGTTGGCAGAATTAAAAATTTATCTTATTAAATAAATAAATAATAATATAATTTATATTATTAATCAATCTTCAAAATTATTCTTTCCCAATGACTTATTTCCTACACTGCTTGGACCAATAAAAAATCAAAAAATTTCCCTCCAAAAAAATTGATGCAAAAACGTTCTCAAATCAAATCATCCCTAAAACAAATTTTGTATTAGATTTGTGTAAAGCGGAATGAGTACTAGTGCGCATAATTATTAACGCCAACTCCAATTGATCACAATTGATAAAGTTGTCATGCCAAACAACAATTTGCGCAATCCGCTGCACGACGTTAATATCACATGGTGACCAGTTTCCCTCAAATGCGAACGTAATAGACAGCGCAATCAATGAGACAAAACGCATGCCGCACATGTATCCGCATTACTGTCAGAACAGCTAATAATTTACTAATTAATAATCCCCGACACTAGCGCTCACAGTGTGGCTCAATATCCCACAACTAGTTATTCTTGAACTACTACTACTACTACTACTAATGTGATATAGACAATTGATGATCGCTTTAAGCAAAATTGTAAACAATAAACTCTATTCTGCGTGGTTTGGTATTAATTGACTTCTTTGTAAAATAAATAATGTCTCTTAGTATTAGCTTGTCTTTGCATACCCTAATTTGCAGTATACTCTTTTTTGGTTTATTTTATAGCTGTCGTTCAACAAACAAGCCTTGGAAAAATCGTCTTAGGTGCTTCCGCGCTCCCAAAAAGCAGCCGCCTCTTGCTTCAATAGCACGGCTTGAGGGTGATAAATTTCCAAACATTGTCAATTCGCTCGAGCGCCGCCAGTAAATTACATTAATTAGCCAGCGCCTGTCTGTCCTTTAGCCCGTTATCCTTTCGAGAACACTTCGCACAGTGCGTCTCATTTTTAATTATTTTTTATTTTAATAAATTACAGACAAGTGCTAAACATGCTCGACGTCAATTTAAAAAAAAAAAGATAAATGTTTTAGATATCTTTAACATGTCCACGTATAAATTGAGGAACAAAGTTTAATTACGAATGTGTTTATTTTTCTTTTCATGCCTCTTTAAATTCAACCGCAAGGAATAAATGCGGTCAATGTGTTTATTTCTAAAAAAAAAAAAAAAAAACTGTTCCAAGACGCGACAAATATTTCAGTTTTGATTGGATTTGGGTCCGGAACATCTCTTGTCGTACGGATATTCACCGAAAGACATACGCCAACAGGACAACCGCAAGTGAAGATCAAAGCATCCGGTTATCTAGACCGATGTCCATCAAGGGACTCCTGCCTCAAAAACACCCAAAATCCTTGATACACCATCTTCAATCCGGAAACTCAAAGTAAACCATTATCCGCCGCTTTTACACCAACTAACACTTACGAAGAGGAAGTTAAAGATCCTAGATAGCTAGCAGTATTATTTTCATCGCAGTTTCACAGCAGTGAGACTGTTAGACATCTTAGAAAAAGTTTAACTAATATGAGGCACGGCTGAAGCTGCATACATTAGTATATGACATCTATAAAGATTTAGGGGCAGTTTGCAGACGTTGTGCGGCGGTGGAGCGGCGCGTCGATGGTGGGCAATTGATATGCGCGACACGGGGCTCACCGGGTGTGGCGTTGATGTATAGGTGTCATCGTTGCCCGCATATTTAGTAGACATTGAATCCTAGTTTCCTTCCGCTCCGATATACTTCAAGCAGGTAGAGTGGTGGAACATTTTGCTATGAATCTAACTAGCCAATTGGGATATCACACAAATCAACTAAATCAAAGGAGGGTTTAATCTGATTTCCAAATAACAACGAGCCAAACTAACTTTGTGCAGAACATATTTTTAAAGAAACTAATTAGTGAAAACGTGACTATATTATAAATGATGGTAAAAAATTGTTTTAAAGAGAAATTATTTTAGAATTTAGGCTTGTCTCTAGAAAATAAAAACAGTGTAATAAAAAAATTCTTTTACAGTTTACTTAATTAATAACAGAGAAGACTAATGACATGCATTTACTCTAATATATTTCTTAATATATCACTATAAATTCTGTTTTATTCAATCGAATCAATAGATACCAACCATAGATTACCAACCAATTTCAATAATATACGATTCACCTTCGCGTTTACGTAATCTCTGAAAGAATAAATCTAGATCATTCCTAAGAAGAAAAAATATGTCCTCATTATTTATGATGAACCCAAACTACCTTCCAAAGAATTTAATTTAACATTTTCCTTCTTCTACTAATAAAATATTAGTGTCTGTCTATTCCCTTTTTCCTTTTGCCCTCTTCCTTGCACTTAAATTGAGCTTCAAGCAACTGGAATAAAAGTAAGCAAAAATGTAACACATTAATTTCCTTCCGCAAACACAAGTTTTCTCCAAGAGTCGTAACCGTTCTGCAAACGCGCGGTGGCGGCGCAGGATTGGAAGTATTTAAGTTTATTACGCGTATAAAACGCGGAAACACGCCAAATCCAGCACGATCGACGCCCGTCAGTACGCGTCGATTGAGCGCCAAGGTAGAGAGTAGAGAACGTTGTGCACATTACTAGTCTAACCAGATGTATTTCGGCGGCGGTAGTGGCGGTAGTGGCGGTGTAGCTGAGTGTATTTTTCCAACTGATACGGCGGTAGTACGTCACGTGCGAGGCGGGCGCACACCACATAAGAGAATGTGACGCAATAAAATATATCGCATCGTATCACATCACACGCCACCGCCATCGCATCGTGGCGCGCAATTTCGCACGAACGCTGCCGGAATATGTGAGCCGTGTTGCAATACTAGTGCACATGATCCATATCGTGGGTATTGCTGCCGGTTTTTTGCAAAAGGCGGAAAGAATAACCCACGGAAAAATTTCACACTACTTTTTACAATGGAGGCGGCAACAGCGGACTGACGCACGCAGTGTGTAAGCATATTTGTGTGAAGCGCAAGCAACTTTTTAGAGATAAACATAACAAATGGAAATAAATTGTTTAAAAAATGACATCTATTTTTGTTTTCTTACTTTTTTCGAAACGTTGAACAGAAACAAAGAACGAATCTTAAATTCTAATTCTAATTGTTCTTCGAGAATTACAAATTTCAAAGACAATAACACTATTGTTTTGTTTTATCCAAATCAATAGTTTTCTAGAAATAATGAAAATAATATGGGCCATGGAGTTTTTCTTCTTATTTCTCTATTTTCTCAACAAGTAAAGACAATTATTCTCGCTCGATTGTATCAATTTTTGACCAAGAATAGAATGATTTTATCATATATGAAACATAACATAACTTCAAACCCGTTATTGTTTTTTTTTTTCTAAAAAAAAAAATGAAGAACTAAGAAGGCTAAAACTTAAGGGCAGAGATTCATAGGTTTGGTCAAAATTATATTAAGTTAATTTATTTCGAATTTTATTTATCAAATAAACATAAGTAATTTGCAATAAGGCAAGACAGGTATCTCCGCGCAACTAGTCATCAACTTCATTGTTTAATTCTGAAGCAAAGTTTTCTACCTTCCCGCCAATTTCCAACTACGTCTCTAGCAGCGACATCTAATTAACTGAAACTTAAGCATCGTGCGAACAAAGTTAAAAACTTTACAAGCTTTATTGCACTCACTACTCTGCCGCCCTACCGCCCCTGTTCACAGTTCACCTCGAAATTAACTAACATTGTGAACTGTAAATCACTACTGTAGTAAATAACTTTTAAATGCATGCAACCGACTATGCATAATTACTATCGAAATAAATAATTCCACTGATCAAATACATTTGTTCCATACATTTGTTTCCATTTTCTATTATACAAGGTGTTATAGTTTGGCCTGATTATTTCAGTCGGCTTGCGTTTTCTTTCAAAGTACACTGTATAAAAAATACACGGACCAAACTTACTCTCCTCGCACTTAATCATAATAAATGGCAATGGTTATGGCCAAATATAAATACAGTCGAAATGAAATCACATTCGAGGCATGGCTGCATTCGCCGGGTGTATGCGCTCGGGCGGGGGCAGCACTCAAACGAGAAAAGATTAAATTGGAATTGAACCGATTCGCGCTGGGAACAACTGAGCCGGCTGGGAGTGGCGCTGACCTCCTGCTCCGAGAAGATGAAGTCGTGACTCGCTTCATCGCAAGCGTTTTTGCCGAGTGAGCTTAAAGCTCCTTAAAGCTTGTGTTTTCATTACACGTTGTTTACGCTTGTTCTAAGAACATAACAATTTTATTTGGTTTCAACAACTGCTTCTGGAAATTAAAAATAATTTCTGGCAATGTTAAAATAGTTTCCATTCTATTTTCGGATATTAAACTTTCTTGAAAATATGAAAAATTTCTAGAGCGAAAGATGCCGAGCAAATTATAGACGATGCAATATTAATGCGCGAATAATCCGATATCTCGTCGAGGGAGTACGTCAGCAATGAGGGCGGCCGAAGAAGACGGCGCAGCTTGTATTTCCATAATTTAAATTCCACGCCGTCGCAAATAATTAAGTCAAAAAGTTTTCTCATTAGAATTTTCGCAAAGCGCGTCTACCTTCAGCACCGTCCCACCGTTGCCTTGCTAGCCGCCGCCACGGACGTGCAATGATGCAACTCGTCAAAGTACAAATGTGCAAACAAATGGATCAGAAATCAGATGGCAAATTACTACTTTTCTAGAATTATTAATTAGGCTACAATGAGGAATTAATTACGCGACAATCCGGTGACAGTAATGACCAATGACAAGACAGAGTTTAATATTAGCTTAGATTTCTAGAAATAATACTGCAATTGAGGTTTATTTTTTGATGAAATGTGATAATGTTAACTGCTACCGTCAATCCCACAATCGTTTGTAGCAATCCCATCGTATTACCGCAAATACCCCATCGTTGTTTCAACTTCTAGACGAATGACAATGCACCACCCTACCCCACTCCCTTCCTTCCTACCGCCGCAAGTAGATAACCTGCACGCTGCTAAACGGACCGAAATGAACGACCCACTGACGCCGCCGCCGCTCCGAAATATATAAGGTGTAATCTATACGTAGCAGCCGATCGTGCAAACAAATTCACTAGCGGCGCGGGTATTCTACATGCGAGTCTTACTGATCGGGATTTGGTGACTGCTTCAAGCATGATATTGACTGCCACCGGAAGTGACACACGGAAGGCGACACAAAACGGCGCAAAACAATACGAGTATTTCATGAGGTTTTATTCGAATTCGAGTGCTTGCATGGCGAGTATTATGCTTCAGAGGGGGCGGCAAAAGGTAGTGGCGCGTTAGAGAAGTGAATCGTTTTCGTCGAACGACCGACGTTTGATTCCGTCCGTCCGTCACCTTTTCTAGATGCGCGTTTAACGTTCGTTTTCGTCGCACTGTGGACGTGTGGTGGCTGCTCGGAAGCGGCTCATCCGTTCCACTTCTATTACAATGCGGCAGGCCGCAAAAGAACAAAATCGCACTATAATCTGCGAAATACTGTTACTGGCCGCTTATCTGCACGATTTAACCTTCAACGCAACCGTCTGCCGCCTCCGCAAATGTATCCAATGTCTACGTTTACAGCTTTACACAGCTTTATTTCACAACATGAAATGCAGAAAATTGTAAAATCATCAAGCTTCAACTAAATTGAAATGTTACATTAGTAAAACATTCTTCTATTTTCTTTCTGAATACCCTGTATGATATTGTACAACGTGTTATACAGTCTCTACGTGACTTTTGTAGGATTGTGGCATTAAATTGCGTACATTTGATAACATCTCGAGAACATCGTGTCTTTATTGACAGCAATGGAAGCGGCACTATCCACAGAAACGGCGCACAATCCTCTGATTGCTTTCCCAGATTCAATACCGTCATCTCATCAAACTACCATCATACATTTCACGAATTCAATAACATTTTTACATTCTTATCCGCTTTATTTGCCACCGCTGGCGTTGACACCGGCCCCGTCACACATGTAGACATGGATTAGATAACGCCCGACTCAAATATTTCTAATATGCTCTTGACTCTCACGCCAAGTGTCGAACTATGAGATCGTGAACCGGTTGCCGCTTTCGCCAACTATAGTCGGGTATAACAGTCATAGAGAGAGAAGAAGAAACTCTAGAAATATAAACCGAATGAAACTGAACTATCGTCGAAATTGTGGACGTGCAAATCGTTCTTGGGGCAGCAAGAAGAGAAAAAGATCCTCGAAGATTTCGTGCGGTCGTTGCGATACTTTTCTGCGCGCCGGGTAAAAATTAATAAGAAAAAAAACCTCGTCGACAACGTGCAAACCCAACGCAAAAATCTCTTTGAAAAAAAACACAAGCGCTGCCGTCTTTAATAGCATAACAAAAAATCGAAAAGTTACTCTCAACCATGTTTTCGCTCTACAGCAATCACATGCTTTTTGGGCAATCTAGAACAAAATCTGCTTTTTTGTTGCCCGCATCGCTGTGATGATACGCCGCCGCCGGATGCAAAAAAAGCCGTCGCAAAGCCGCGGCGTGAATCAGTTAATTTACAGCGGCGTGCAGCGTTTGGGGTGCGGCCGCAATACGCGCATAAATTTTTGAGGGCGTGCGCGGAAATCACCCCGGGACATTCAATTAAAAACCAAACAAAACGAGGAACGCGTCGGGCTGAAAAATGCACATAAAGTTGGTTACAACAACGTGCACAACACGAGGGTATCGGTGGTGCGGTGAAAGTGAGCGCGCGGTTTTTGTTCAAAATCCCAACTACGTTCTTTTTTCTATCGTTTTTTGCGGTTGTGTTTTATCCAATTAATTTTCACGCGCTGGAAACAATCCGAGAGTGTGGTAAATACCTCTTAAGTATTAAAAAAAAAAAACAAGAAAAGCAGGAGGAATTAAAATCAACGTGGATATTTTATACGGTTTAAGATCATTAAAATGTAGACAAACAAATTCATAAATTGATTTAAACTTGTTTTTCTACATGAACTAAATTTCAATTTATTTATCATTAAATTCTCCATTTTCTCTCGACTAATATCATCTCTTTCATTAAATAGCAATAATCCTCAAATAGTAAAACATTTTTGTGTAATATACTTGCGCAATAATAATAATTGCATGCTGACAAACGCACACTAGCTGCGCGGTTGGCTGCCGCCACCAATGCCGCCATCGGCTGCAGCGAAATTATGCGGATATTCAGCAGACCGCGAACGGCCGACGGAGGTGATACAACTAATTGACATTAATAGACCGAAATGCAGCGAAAAAGCAGTGGACAGCATCCGCTTTAATGAAAGCAGCAATTACCTGATTACTATCTACACAGAATATTTCGGCGGTGAATGCACTTGTATAAACTTTTAGTTTATTTACTTTTGGGCGATGTGTTCAATTAATTTCAGATTCATTTCATTAGAAGAGAATTTACTTACTTTGAGTTGATATTCTGGATACCTCGACACATCCCATTGAAATCCAATTGAGAATTAGAAACCAGGTTGAATCACTTTACTTAAAGACACAACGTCTACTAGCAACGTGATTCTAGGCTAGTTACACAAAAACAATACTAGACAATCGCAAAACAGCAGTTATTGCAGTTTATATCAAATTTAAGTGTCTTTTTGTGTAACTTCTGATTCTCTCTTAAATCTCACTCACTGAGAGAGATCAGACACAACGCAGACCTAACTCATTAGCGATTAAACATGATTACGCACACGCACAGTAGTAGAGATATTTGTCGAAATCGCGGCACAAATATTGCACACTCGAACGTGACCAAATTCACCTCTCAACTGGAGGTATAATGGAGAAATAAAAGTAGATTTAAGAACTATTACTCCACTACTACCTAGTGCTGCAAAGTTTCAGTTGAAACAAACAAAAAATATTTACAATGATCGGCGGGTCGCCGCAGGTAGAAATTTTATTGACGTAAACAACTCTTTTTTTTCGCTCAATGCGAGTTGTGATAGTTTTATCAAAGTATAAAATACATTGGAAAGAAAAGGTGATAACATAGTTGTAATGAAAGTCGTTGAATGTTGTCACAAAGTGTTTAATATTCATTATATAAGCTTGTTGTCTTCTTTAGTATATTTTATTTTCTTTCATGTAGTTTGTTGATTGGAAAAATTGAGTATAAATTGTATACAAATAACAAATAGCAAAATCGATAACCCACTAAATCCATCAAACATCCACAAATCTAGCGGCGTATACAAATTACAAAAGCGGCAAAATAAATTAATATACAAGTAATTAAAAAACAACCGAAATTTTTAAATTAGATACCAAGAACACATGCGCGTTTTCAAAGATCCCTCAACATATTGTTCTTTCTTTGCCAACTACCTAATAGAACATTCTCATACAGGTAATAATATAGATACAACACTAACATTGTTGAAATCAAACAATGAGCATAAATACCCCCGACCAAAAAAAACCGATCACCTCACCCAAACTTTGCAATCAAGAGACAATATAAAAACAGATACAATTTTAAATAAACTATATACTTAAGAAGAGTAAGGGTAACTGAAATATAAAATTTAGTCATGTTGTAATTCATATACTGAAAAAAAAAAACTCGAACAGTACATCTATACAGAACAGACAGTCTGGAGAAGAAATAGAAACATCAAATGTGAACAATGAATGTGAACAATATCAGTCATAATAAATTTGGTCATAACAATTGATCATCTGTAGATAAAATATAATTCCTAGCACTGAAATTCGAAGATTCAAATTATTGAATTGGTCTTTGTTTTGGATTTCTTGAAGAATTCAGAACAAGAACATAATTGCTCTTGCATTTCTCATCTCCTAATAACAATAATATAGTGTAATGTGCAGCAGTTATCTCCAAATCATTCGAATATTAACAGATACGGCAGTGTCGGCGCATTGCCGCCCCATTGCATCACACTTTTCACGAGCACGTCGACGTCGGCGGCGCCGTTTCTCTTGGTTCAATGCGTTGGACTTGTCAATAATGCAATACAACAATATTGAGGTCGCTGTTGCTCTGCCAGCTGCAAATTCCCGTTTTCCTTGTGCTGTTTATACGGCGGGAGGCGGTGTAAAATGAGGCAGTGCACACAATGCCCTGCGGCATTGTTCGCGGACGCCTTTATGGACGCATCAATGCTGCAATGATGTTCTGTTGCTAACCAGCGCAATAATGCCAATGACTAAGCTTAGAATGACAACCGTGTAATATATGTAAGATCCGATTGAATTAACTCTGTATTGCATATTTCATAATAATGCCGGATAAATCTAAAATTACGAATAGATTTATTCGATTAGATAGAGTTTTATGAGAAATTCCATTTAATAGAATAACGTCGTTTGTAAGAAGAATTGCGCATCGCTTGGAATTGATTGCTAATTTTCGATTTGTTATGTTTTCATTCTCTTAGGATTGGGAGCCGATTACTTGAGGGCTTTGTCCGTCTTGTCTTCATTGTGCCAATAGCGATGAAAGATTACGAACTGTTCGAGCTTTAATTCGGGAGGAATTCTCAAGAAAGCAACTCGAACAGGACCAAAGAGTGTGAGCACTGAGGAGGCATTTATCATGTAATCTATAACACGTGCAGAAATGAAAATTGTTTTAATTTTAGTTTCGAGAGGTTTAGCAAGCAAATTTCAAGTAGGATTTGAAAGTAATTATAATTTAATCTTTCTCAAGTTTGTATGTAGAAAGATATAAAGAGGCAAAGATTGCAAGCTGCGCATGCTCAAGTTTAAATTTCCTACTCGGTGACTTTAAATCTTAATACTTAAGAATTGATATTATAAATATTATTTGTTATTTTTGTTATTGTTGGGGCGTATTGCAACCATGCCGAATACCGACACCGTACTTGATCTTTACTCTATTATATTGCAGGAACCCCCAGCAGGATTTAAAGCCGTGTTAGACGACTTACCGACTGCGCTGGGCAAATATTATTATTTTAAGGTTCTTTTCTGAATGGGAAATTCAAACGCAAACATAGCATAGGTTGCAGATCACCTTCAAAAGATGATTTTGTCTACAATTATATTAAATAAAAACTATTGCAAAATGTTAAGGTTTACTGTATTTATTTGCTTGTTCTAGCTTCTATTAATATTCTAGCACTTGACCATTAGATAGGTTCATTCAATAAGATAAGTAGCAAGCCAAGCTCACAATACATTCGCAAATCTCTTCCACTCCGTTTGCAGCCCCCAAGAGATGTGGCTCTGAGATGGATTGAGTTTGATTCGCGTCCGGATAATGCGGAACTGAATTAAACTGGGCTCGCGCACCCACAGCCCTCCGCTACTCAGACCCTACAGCTATTGCTAGCTGTTAGTTTTCGCGCTCGGCAGCCCTCAAAGTTTGTTAGCAAAGTGCACGAACCAATTCTGCGGGCATCCGGCCTTGTGAGTGAATAGATCACTCTTGGGTTTTAATTGACAGAATCAACTCTTGCAGTGCTAAACACATTGCAATTGCGAAAATTGCCAACGCACAAGAATGGGTTTAAGACGAGTTAGGGAAAAATACATCAATGGTATTTAATTGTTGTTTAATGTGTTAGGTAGTGATAAACTGAGATAGAAACAATTGTTGTAATTGTATTTCATTTATAGAGAACTTCAATTGCATTTCAAGTTCATTCAAGAAATGAATATTGGAATATGTTGAGATTGGGATGATTGAGAGAAGAGAATTGGGTTTTGTTTCTAACTTTTGTTGCAGTGGAGAGACGAATCTGTCATTCTTTATGCTCCCCGAAGGAAATTTAGATTTGAGTTGATATGCAAACAGAAACCAATCTAATCTGCCTTGGAAACTTTGTTATCTCCAATAAAACATTAGAAATCACCTAAAAATTTATTACAAGTCTTGCCTACAGCGTGTAAATTATATAAAAAAATTACATTTTCCCAGAGTTTCCAACCAAATAGGTTGGCAAAACAAGCGGTTTCAACCAGGATTATTAAATTTAATAGTTGCCAGTGATGTTTAATTTAGATTTTCTACCCGAGCGAGCCCTAACAAGCCGAAAGAAACCCATCTATTGCAAACACAGCAAGGGCACCGCACGTGCACGTCTTTGTTGACTCTCTTCGAATGTGTTTCCAATTGTTGCGTTCTGGGATCGCGGAGGCGGCCGGTTGTGCAAATGCCTTCGAGGCGGTGATCTTTTATTCAGATACCTTTGCTTTCTATTGAGATAATTTGCCTCGAAAATCCACGCTGACGACGGCCCGGTTACATGCTGCCAAGTAAAACAACAGCAATAAAAACAAACAATTTTATATTTAGAATTGACGCAGCTATTTACTTATATTTTTAGTTTGCAGACTATGAACTAGTTAACTTACATTAGATATGATTAATTATACAAGTTCGATGACGATATGTTTTGCAACGTAGACATGAATTTTCCAAGATGAAAAAAGTATGGCAAAAAGTAGATGAAGACAAAGAAAATCGTTCTTTTATAAGATGATGGATTAGGTATTCATTTGTTCCATAAATATAGTTTTTATGAACATTTAGAGATTTATAGCAATTTATCCTTGTTTAAGTAACAAAATAGGTGCATTTAAAATTCAAATTAATTATTTCTGAATAAATATTTATGATATATGACTTTCTAGAAGATTTTAATAATATAAATAGATATTTTCTATTATACAAAATCAAAAAAAAACACAATATTATCAAAAAAACTGTTAAAAGCCTACCTTGCCTACCTTTCCAGAGAGCCAAAAACTCCAAAATCCTACGAAACAATCATTTTAAACACAAATACAACTTTATCCAATATATATATATATATATATTTATAATTGACTTAGGTGTTTTTTGCTATACAAAATTTTAGGAGAAATTCTGCGGATACAAGGTCATCCTAGTGGAAAATGTGGTGCAGCGCCTGGCGACGCGGAAAATTCGCGCGCGGACGTGGAAAAGATGCTGTAGCAGCGCACTCGCAGCACGCGTCGACACACATGCACCTCGTCCTCCGCCGTTCTCGCTGCCACCAACAACTCTACACCCGGAAATGTTACCACTCATTAATTCAGCCCAGTTTCCGCACTTACAGCGCGCCGCTGCTCAGATTCAGCGACATTCTCGTGTGGCAAACGAGGCGGCAGCGGCGGCGTGCGCGAGAGATTCGCTCGTTTGCCAACTGCACCGTCGTCGCCGCCGCAGCCGCACTAACACTCGCTGCGTTTTACTGCAATTTTCGGGAGAGTGAAATACAGATGTGAGCGTAGCAAACTTAGTATATAATTGTTGCAAACATATATTAGCCTTCAAATGCGTGGAAAATTGAACAGCCAGAAAAGAAGTTTGAGCGCATTTTCAAGGGAGATACTAATTTTCAGGACTTTAACGCAATTAAATATTTTTTAAGAAAATATTAACCAATTCAATGAAATTGAATTGTAGATTTGTTTGTGGATTCCAGTGTAGTGTGAGGGAATGATGGAGAAACGATCAAGGAAGAAAAATAAGAAAATAGGGGACGCGAAATAGGACGCGCAATGATTCGACGAAAGCAGGATGCACGCCCGCTCGACGTTGTCTTAATTGAATCACTCACGAAATGCTAAAATTATTAAGATTATTAATAATTAATTATTTCATATCGTTTATAAACCATAAGAATACGTTGCACCCTTGGAAACAAGCAGAGAAAAACAAATAACAGTGCTAAACGGTGTCATTCAATAAAATCGAAATCTATCTAAATTTTTGTTAAGAAAACTCTGCTTAGATAATAAAAATGTTCCAAAATGATATTTTATCTTTTCTAAACTACCCAAATCCAATTGTAAAACTTATAATTACCTGTCAAAAAGCTCTTAACTCTCACTCAATGATGTATGCTTACAATTAATTTCCCTTTCCCACTTTTCCATTCTCTACAGAAGAAATAGTCATTTAAACTTTGAACTGTTTTCATTGCCCTAATCGCAAAAAGAATAAAAATTGCAATTGACTAGAAGCTCATTGTTCCATTGCTTTTCACTTCCGCCGCCTCCACCTTAATGAAGTTCGTGTTTAGCAAGCAATACTTATGTATTAGCCCACTTCTAACGTGCTGTAATGCGCGTAATTTGTGTGATGCTAGCATTAGGCACACAATTCGCCACCTTTTGATATGCTGTTGGTACACCAATTTATAGGATAGTAAGGCTCAGTGTTAAAATAGTCTTTCGTTGTTTCGATTTCTTTTTTTACTTTCAATTCCTTGGCGCGACTTGTTACATTTCGCACACACTTATTGGTGCATTAGTAAATGGCTTTGCGCTATCCCGTTACAATCAAACCACAGCAATGTCAGACGGTAATAAAATAAAGCACGACACGCTTCGGGAAGCTCACGGGAAGCTTGAGACTTGCGAGGGCGAGTGGCTGAGTGGCGGAGAGATCGCGTGATTTAACTCGTCGAAGGCGACGTTGCCAATGTCGGTAGCTTCCCTGCTTCCTGTTCTTATCACGCGTCTCTAAAATGTCACACTCGCATGCTTATGTCAAGTTGTCCCATTACGAAAACAAACACCTACGCAATCGCGCTAGGGTTGGCGTGAGATCCAAGATGTTTGTGATATCCGTGCTGCAAATTTTCGCGTCCCAAGCTGAAGCTCGATCTCGCGGTAATCACGGTAATTGCGCGACGCAGAGACAGATTTGCGAGAATTCAGTCTGCTCGTCATGTTGGCAAGAAAAGACAAACGCTAGAGATGCAGAGAAGAAAAATGGTGGAAAATGAGAAGGTTGTTTACATCTACATTTTGATGGGTTTTCATTACTTATGTGATAGTATGTGATGTATAAAATCTGTAATGTAGATTAGAAATTCTAAAAATACAAAGAGAGGAAAACGTACAGAGTCTATTTAAAATATGACTTAATTTGTCTTGTTTTTCATCTGTAATTTTTTTTTTCCTACCGCTATGAGGAACAGAACAACTTTATAAATTTCCAAACTCAGGCAGTACATGACGCGTTGTTGCGTCGCGTTACAAATACGACGTAGATCCATCTTGGGTGACGTTCTAACACTTTCCTACATCCCACATGAATGGCTGTCGCGGCTCACAGCTCTCGGCGCGAATAACAAATGCAAACTTTTGGTGAACGCGAAAAAAACGAGCTTCCCAAAAGTACCTTTTTCCCGGCACGAGTCCGACAATAAAAATGAAACATCGAGCTTAGAGACTCAACTTGGAGACGATGGGTATCCTATCCATCAGGAACCTGATGTTATCATGAAGGTTTTTAATAATATTTACCTGGAATAAAGTTACACTTTGGAAAAAGCAAAGAAATGTATTTCAGAATAAATAGTCCAATAATAAAAAAGAGTAACTTAGAAAAGTTCTTGCTGAGGGAGATCAAGATGTCCTTGGCTTCATTAAGACAAGAATGTTAGAAACTAGAAAGAAACTAGAAAGACAGAAACTAGAGAATTTTAATTACCTTCTAATAATAATAATACCTTTTCATTAGCTACATTTTTCTCAAAATCACAAATGGTTTTTGTGATTAAGAAGAATTGATTAAATCTCTCTCTTTCTTTCTTGTCATATTAAAGACTTTTACAGTCTGTTTAATAGTCACATTGATTAAATTACTTGTCAAGTAAAATTTGGAATAAATTTTTTTCTCTCTTGACATGCTAAATGCAAAAAATGTTTTGTAAAAGGTGCAAAATCTATCCAAAAAAAAAAAAAAAACCCGAGTTTAAAATGACACGCATTGGTAAATTGTAGGATAAGATATGCATTATGACATAAATAACTTGTCGCAAATATGCGCAGTGTGCCGGCATTTTCCAACATCACTCACAACCCGCCAGGCTCTTCAAGATGCTGACATTTACACTCCTGCCCAGAACACGTAAGCCACCCGCGTGCAGAAATTGATGATATGCTGAGACATGCTGGTTTTATTTATTTTGTTCAAGTGATGCGAGCAGAGGCCAATCTTCTTGAAAGCACTCCAAAAGGAGAAACGATATTAAAAAGAACGAAGGCGCAAAAGTATAGTGTGTCGTAAATTAATTTTTTGTTGACCTTGTTAATTCTGGAAAGAATTAAAACATGAATATTCAGCAACGTGTTGAATACAGCGTTCCGATAAAGGTTCGCTACGAAATTCTGAACAAGGTCTTAAACAAAAGCACGTAGTACGCGGAGGATGAAACACGTTTAAATGCCGTTAATATTTCAGCTCGCGCCCTTTGAGCTCGACAACTTCGCACGCTTCATTTAATAAAGCATCGATAAACGCGGCCAATATAATATGCAATATTACTTTATCGAATGCACGGATGCTCGTTGATGCTTTTTATTTAAAGCGCCTTCTTTTCCAAGAAAAGCATTGGATTATTTGTGTTAGAGTACTTCGTTGATATTGCTATAGTTTACAAACTGCTATTTCGTTCTGATGAAGCTTTTTAATTATTAGTGAGTGACAATAAGAAAATGAATGAGCAATTAATAAATTAAAAACTATCTCGTTGGACAAGAGAAAAGTTGTGATTGAAACAATCTTGGGAATTGTTCTTGTATGAAAGGAAGAAGCGTACTTTGAGTAACTTTTTAATCAATTACGTTGAAAGCAAATAAAGTTTCATAAGGTCGAAATTAAGTATAATTCAATATTTTCATTAAAAACTTTTAAATCCAAATAACTTAATAATCATGTATCAAAAAATAACAAACGGAAAGACTTTTTTATAATAAAATTAGCGCAATGTGCTCTTAATTTTTGTTACTAAATCATCGCAATCTGGTTAGTTTAACATGCGATACTCTCTGCATTATTAAAACTTATTAGACACGTTTTCGGCCACCCGAACTTTTCAGCAATATTTCATAATTATTTACTACTTCTTTGTACACCGCGCGCCTTATTATCCCGCCTCATTTTTATTATTATCTACTGATAATTAAAATTTATGCTCGCCCATGCGAATTTTCCGCAGACGCCGATCTTAAAGTTTGCGCAACAAAGACGCAAACACAGGAACAATATAATTACGCCACATTAATGTGCACCGTACGCAATAAAAATGACAAATACTCTCTCCTAGGAGCTGCATTTTATTATCTTATTTACTGCCTACTTAACTGAACGCTGCTAATAACTTTCAAATGTTGTCCACTGGAATAAATTGTGCAAAGCAACGATATTGACAAAACGTCTAAATTTAAATTGAATTTAATAATTTAGTGGCGGCCAGCGGAGAAAATATAACCTTTTTTCGATCGCTAGGCTGGTAATCCTAGGGGAAATTTTGCCAACCATCCCGTTGGGCCAATCCGGCCCTGATGCTGGTAAAGTGGCGAGTAGTGGCGAGCATGAAAAAGTACATGCGGCAGACGAGGTCCTAGTGGAGTTAAAAAAAAAAGCAGAAAATGTACATAAAAATGTGAAACAAGCGAAACTCGTTGGAAGACAGCACTGCTTCTGCGATGCTTAGAGAGGAGGTAGGTTAATCAAGGGTTTACTTTATTAAACAGTATAAGTAACATAAAAAACATGGTAGGAATAAAATAATATTTATAGCACGGATCATTTTTACGTTTAAAGTCTATTTATTGAATCGAAAATGTATCAAACCCACAGAAAACGAAAATTAATATAATTCTAAAGGCCATATCTTTAAAAGACAATATTTTCTCACAATGTGTGATCAACGACAAGTTAAAGCAAGCACGACATCTACAAATGCTCCATCGCCATACATCTTATTCCATTCTTCAGAAGCTTCCTTTCTTGCACGATCGCCCGAGTCCTCCTAAGACCGATGTGAAATAAGCTCCGCTTCGATATTTCATGCCGCGGCATTTGTTGGCTTAGTGGGTGAAAAATTATTGCCACAACAAACAATATGTCAAAGCAACTGGGAGAAATCTGTAAGCAACCAAACTTGCTGTGAAATTTGAAAACTAATATTAGAGTAAAGTGAAATTGACTTGATGCTTGGAGAGTAATGTGTCGCTTGTAATCTTCTCTTAATTTAAAAGAAAATGTTTTTGATGTTATTAGAACAATAATGACGATGATTATCATGTCAGTTGTTTCCTTTGTAATTACTTGCTATTCTTGTTTTGTTTGCCTTGTTGCCTTAGATGACATTCATGATCTACACATGTGCTTCTGTCTGAACTGCGACAGTGACAGATTCGTCTGCAGGGTGCTGCATGTGCAACATCTGTGTACCCTGCACAAAGCCAACCTTTCCCTTCCCTCTTAGTCTTCTGAAAGCAAACCCAGATCTTCGAAACTTCCCAACACCCGCAAGTATTTTACACGTTACTTTACAAATAGTTGCAACATGAGCTTTAAACCACTCCCTCACAACTGTTTTTGCACTAAAAACAAATAAACGTGGAGGTGTGTGGGTTTACATTTAAACAATTTAGGGAATAATATTTTAAATCATATAAAACCCACACCAATCCTTTCATATTGTAATCCATTTGGTTGAATGTTTTTGCGAAGATTTGTTGTAAAATATAATTGAACATAGTAGCAAGACAATAGTTAATTCAACAAGAATCATTACGACGTTGGGAACGCCACCCGACAACCAAAGAACTAATCCAGTTGTTTTCTTGCGCTTTATTTTACTTTACTGGCAACGACGGAGAATGAGCAACAATATGAACTCGTCCTAGACCGGAAAGTAATAGGACTGTGCGCCGCGCCAACGAGAAGCGAAAATGATTGCTGGCCTCGCAAATAACTTCCGGTGTGCAAACACCGGTCAAACAACCACTAGCCGGCCTTACGATAGCCTCGCTTTGTTAATTATTGCCGTACTTTGGACTTTAATATACTTAGTGTGTTTTATTCCTTCCTAACTGAGCTGATGCTTAAATTCGTCTCAAAAAGTTGAGACTTAAAACATTACATGATAATTAAAAAAAAATTCTAAAAAAGTTTAAAGCCATTAACCCATAAAACTTTACCAACTTCTAATAAAGGAATGTTATTAATTTTTACTGGACCTGAACTTTCAACCTCCCAATCTGATGAAAATCAATGAAATTTTCTCTAGAGGATTAAAAAACTGTTGTGCCACACTGCTTGAACTACTGTAACAAATACGCAAATTATATTTAAATTACTTCAATTAATAAGAAAATTGCGATAACTAATATTTTGCTTAAAAACCTTAAAAATATATTTAAATGCACATAGTTAATACTTTAGAGGGCAGCACAATGCAGGCTCACTTTACTCTTATTGTTATCATCTGCTGCCTTCAAAAAAGTAAACAACTCAGCACAGTGCAGGTAAGTTTTTTTTTTTGTCCGACAACTATTTGTCCACACTAAACCTGCACCTACGCTACAACAATATTATAGATGCACGTTATAACAAAATATTTTTGAAGTATATAATCAACATGAGGTTTTATTGTAGGCAACTTTTAGAACGCTGAATTCAAATTGTTTTTTAAATAGACAATTTTTCTTGTAGATTGTGTACAAAAAACTTCACAAAGATATTACATCTTATACATCATACTTTTAACTTTAAATTTCGAAATTGATTAATTTATTTATTGTAATTTATAATTAATCAGTAGAAAAACAATGCAGCAGAATTTTCTGGTATTTTTTGGAAGGTATTTAAGAAAATATCGTACAATTATATATAAATTACAAAATTGACCAGTTATAACGTACATAACAATCTCTTTTTCAACTTAAAAATTGCTTCTTACCAAGATTCATTTAAGGTATATTCTTCAAATTCAGCATTCGAAAAGTTGCTCACTGTACTCTAATTGCATATATAATTCAGAAACTCTTAAAATACATGGTTGTGCCGTCTGCACCGTGTCCTCCAACATCCACACCTTTTAGAATTTTGGCCCAAACTTGGTGTCAATCTCTTATGCGTTCTGCAGACAAAACTATGCAATATTTGAACAACACGTTGAGGTATTGCTTTACAGAATATAAAAACACAACTCATCAAAATTAGCTCTAAGTTGGTAAAATGTGAATGAAAGCAAAAATTGTAAAGTATCGGAAAACACCAAAAAAGGATAGAGATCACTCATTTCCTTATTACGTTTTCACCAGAGAATTGCTTAACGCATTGGGAACTTAATCTAGAGATTTCCACGCGGTTGGATACCACGATATGGGGCGCAAACCCGACACTACTAGCTTGATTAAAACAATTTCTCAATAACACTTACTATAAGCAGATTAACTTATTGCACATGCAACACACTGTTAAATTGATGTAATTGTTCTAATATAATGAAATATGCACACGTATTTTAAAATGTAAATTGAAAGATAAATTTATAGATAACAAAACTAAAAACTAAATTTATTAAATGTGCAAATTCAAAAATATCTACTTTTTTACAAGCTGTGCGCCCTCTGTTCAGTGTACGTAAAATTAAACCCAAGTAAAGTAGGCAAAGAAAGACAAAACAAATGCAGAAAAAGTGAGATAACTAATCATTGTAATCCAACGGGAAGGTTAATACCGCTGAATTATTAAATATTTTCCAATACTCGGTGTAATCGACAGTGTGCCTAGTGAAAAACCTCGTTGACGATGAGCGACAACGAGGATGACTTTATGATCGAGGATGAAGAAGATTACGGACTTGTAAATAACATTTTTTCATCAAGTTTTCACTGTCTTAACCTGAAAACTCTTATTTACTACATGGTTACTCATTTTTGCATGTATTTAATCCTATCTTTTTGTCCTAATTCCAGGAGTATTCAGAAGACAGTAATTCAGAGCCAGATGTGGACTTGGAAAACCAGTACTACAATTCAAAGGCACTCAAGGAGGATGATCCAAAAGGTGCACTCACTTCGTTCCAGAAGGTCTTGGATCTTGAAAGTGGGGAAAAGGGTGAATGGGGCTTTAAAGCTCTGAAGCAGATGATCAAAATAAACTTCAAGTTGGGGAATTTTAAGGAGATGATGACTAGATACAAGCAGCTCCTCACATATATTAAAAGTGCAGTGACAAGAAACCACAGTGAAAAGTCAATCAATTCAATTTTGGATTATATCTCAACTTCTAAAAATGTAAGTACTATCTAATGTTAGTTACAATATTAGTGTATCTATTAAAATATACTAAAACTTATGTTGTAACTTAAAAATGCTTCCTTGTAATAATCTACAGATGGAACTATTACAAGACTTTTATGAAACTACGTTAGAAGCTTTAAAGGACGCGAAAAACGACCGATTATGGTTCAAAACCAACACAAAACTCGGTAAATTGTACTATGATCAAGGAGACTTCAACAAGCTCGCGAAAATTCTTAAACAATTACATCAATCATGCCAAACTGATGATGGTGAGGATGATTTGAAGAAAGGAACACAACTTTTAGAGATCTATGCACTTGAGATTCAAATGTACACTGAGCAGAAGAACAATAAGAAGCTGAAGACTTTATATGAGCAGTCTTTGCACATTAAGTCTGCCATCCCACATCCTTTAATCATGGGTGTTATTCGAGAATGTGGTGGAAAGATGCATCTCAGAGAAGGGGAGTTTGAACGTGCTCACACGGACTTTTTCGAAGCTTTTAAGAACTATGATGAGTCTGGCAGTCCTAGGAGGACAACATGTTTAAAATATTTAGTATTAGCCAATATGTGAGTGGATTCATTTGTATTTTAACAGAAAATATTGAAGAGAATCTATGTTTTCCATATAGGTTGATGAAATCTGGAATTAATCCCTTTGATTCACAAGAAGCGAAACCTTACAAGAATGATCCCGAGATTTTAGCAATGACTAATTTAGTCAATGCATATCAAAACAACGATATTAATGATTTTGAGCAAATATTGCGGCAGAACAGGGAGAATATAATGGATGATCCTTTTATACGCGAACATATTGAAGGTAAAGTCCAATTGGACTTATTTCAGATGCGAAAGTATCATCAAGTGTGATTATTGTATTCACTTTCCTTGCAGATTTATTAAGAAATATTCGAACTCAAGTACTTATCAAATTAATTCGTCCTTATACACGAATTAATATACCATTTATCTCACAGGAACTCAACATTGACAAAGATGATGTTGAGAATCTCCTAGTTTCCTGCATTTTAGACAAGTATACACTTTGTAAACAGCAAAATATGCTACTTTATGAGACTTTTCTCTGTTATTTCTAGTACAATTCAAGGAAGAATCGACGAAGTTAATCACGTCCTGTTCCTCGAGAAACAAAACGTCAACACCACCCGCTATAACGCTTTAGACCGATGGACGAATCAACTTGGTGCACTACATGTCTCGGTCGTGAACAAAATGGCCTAAAACCATCCCTATACTGTTTGAACTAATACTAAAATTATTGATAAGCAATCAGCGCTTAGAGCACACACATCGTCACCATAAATGGTGTAGAATGATGTGAAATGTGTTATTTACTCAATCCCAATGACATTCTAGTTACACTGGAAATTTGAAAGCATATAAGTAATATGTGAAGTAAACACTGATTTATTTTAAGTTTTGTTATCAAGAATCTGTTCTAGCAGTGGCATTGTTTGCAATTTAAGTTCATTGCTTTTGTTTCTTGTGTTGTGATAAATAAGGAAGAGATACAGTGCAAGGCTAAGCTAAAGTAACATTTCTAATGTTTTGTATAATTGTCAGTGATTAGTGATGATAATAAATGTTTTAATAGTTAATTGAATGAAAAATTAATTGGAATAGATTATGGTAGTTTGATTTTTTAAATTTTTTGAAAAAAATCGGTTTTGAAATTAATATTTATTTTAACTTTTTTTTTACCATAGCTATTTCTACTTCGAACGTACATACTTTATTACATCTTGCCGATTTTCACCATCACAAAATTCTTCGCTATTTCGTCATTTGCATCGCTTGTCATCTGTCGCACTTGTTGACTCGCCCAATCCCAATCCATTTGCTAACTTTATTTACAAGCCTAACAATAAATCGTCGTGGCATAAGTGCAAACGCAACTCTCACTGGAAGTACCTATTTTCTCGTCTGTTATTAATTCATGTGGAAAAATGTTAAAACCTACCCGACCGTTGTACCTTGCAAAAAGTTTGCAAGAACTCAATAAACAAGTCACCAATCAATCTTATGGCAAGAAATTAGACTTGTAAGTACTCTTAATAGCGTCAACGATCCAATTGTATAGAAATAAAGTATTTACTAGCGAAGGGAATTGGTGTTAAATTAAATGAAAATTATTGTAGGTTATCTAGAGCTTCAAATAAACTAGCTCAGAATGTCTTGGAAACAAATCTGGATCATCCTGTGGATGAGGAGAAAGTCTACATCCTTGCAATGCGGTATATTAATCTTATTAATACCATTAAGGTCCTGGTGCAGGACGGAAAGTTTTTCTCGTCTATGTATGCATCCACCCTGAGGAAAGTGGATGAGATTAAAGCTGAAGTAGTGAAGTCACTCACAATCCGCTATGAGATGTTGATGAGGAATACAAATGTGCAAGAAATTAAAGCTGGAATTAAAGATGGTCTTACTATGGAGAGTAATAAGTCTAGTGTTGTTAAAGATAATGGTAAATTAGTGAAAACATTTTTTTTTGTTATTTATTGGTTTCTATTTCTTTTAGATGTTTATATTACTTCACATCAGCTATATGCATTAATGAATGATAAAAATATCAAACTGTTGATTATGGATGCAAGACCAAGTGCAGAATATGATCAATGCGCACTTAAATTCAAGAATATTATTTGTATGCCAGATGAAATTATTCGGAAAGGGTTTGTACTACATTATTCTTCTTCTAAACTACTTTGAAATATCTTGCAATTAATTTTCTGGACATGAAATGACTTTCTAGACTCTCAACAAATACTCTCCAACAGAAACTTTCAGCAACAACATCAGAAATCTTTAAAACTCGTCATGATTTTGATTACATCGTTCTCACCGACTTAGACACCAATAAAATCTCCTATCAAACAACAAAACTTCGTGATTTGCGAACAATTCTTGTTGAATGGGATCCCGATCAACGTTATCAAACTCTTCCTCTCATCCTAGAAGGTGGTGTTCGAGGCATGGCTGATAACTATCCTACTTTACTAACAAATCCCGGCACAATTTTCAATCAACTCTTTAATCAATTTGACGATTTAATGAAGGACGACATTGAATACCCAGATGTGCAAATGTTGGAGTCACCTGATATTTCAACGCCACCATCTTTGGCAGTATACAACGATATTGCAATGACTGAGGACTATTCTGTGCATATTGACTATCCAAAGTACGCAAAAGTAGTCCCAGAAGAGCCTGAAGTTCCCCCGGGAGACAAAGAAACAACGATTCATACAATCGCTCAGAGATTGTTGGAGATTTGTGAGCATCAAGTACAACTAGAGGAGAAACTCTTGAAGTTAACAAGGAAAAGAATGGATACAAAAAAGAAGTTATGGATTGGTAATGTGACCAAAAACGAAGCTCATATGAGTCTAAATGGCATCTCCAAGGAAATTTCACAGGCCGAATCGTATCGTCTTGAGTTGGAGGAGCGAAGACGATTAATAAGGAAAGATATTGACGACAAATGCCAACATGAGGATGTGTCTTACTTAGATTACATTTTTAAGGATGTTTCTTCCCTAGAAAAGAAGCGATTAATGCAGTATCAGAAGAGAAAACTTGCCGAACAAGAAGAAATTGAGTTTGATAAGAACTTAGCTAAACCAGGTGAACCTAAATATGATCTAAGAATGAAACCTAAACCTTCTTTTCCGGTACCTGACAGATCAACAAAACCTCAACCTGCAAACACGCTAGAACTCGAATTAAACGCCATAATCCAAAACTATCAAAATTCAGGAGTCACCGGTCTTGTCAACATTAAAAACACGTGCTATATGAATTCTTTAGTACAATGTTTTCGCTTTTGTCCCTCAGTTGCGTATTTTCTCACAATGCGTAGTTTTCCAATTGGAAGACTAACTGCTTCATTGTCGGAACTTCTGAAGAAATTGTGGATCGAAAATCAGGTTTCGATAAGACCTCATAATTTCTATAACGAATGTTGCCAGCTGCAGTCCAGAGATTACTCAACTGGAGAACATGAAGACATCCACGAATTCTTCTTAAATGTGACTAATGCAATGCATAAAGAGATGGCTGAGCCTTTAGAGACATTAGGAGACTGTACATCGTATCTCACGGATTGGCATAAACACTTCAAAAGCAAGATTTCTTTTATTAAAAGAACTTTCTTTTATCAATTGGAGGTGACTACCAGTTGTTCGCGATGCAATTCACGAATTGTTAAGTATGAATATGATAACAATGTGTTTCTGAGTATGGATTATGATCAGCAGAAACCCATCAATGTACAGACTGAAGTGGATAAGTTGATTTATCCAAGTAAAGATCTTTTCTCACAGAAATACTGTTCTAAGTGTGAAGTGGAAATGAATGTCATACATCGAGTTACATACTATCCCAACGTATTAGTCGTTAATATCATGAGATATACATACAGTATTAGGGAAAAATGTGTATTGAGATCTTTAAATGAAGCGTTCTTCCCTATGGAGTTGACTTTTGGGAGTGCCAGGTATAATCTGAGTGGGATTGCGTGTCACAGTGGGAACAGAGACAGAGGACATTACACCGCGTGCTGTTATCATCCGGGTTTGCAAAAGTGGATTGAGTTTAATGATGAAAATTGTTCGGTGGCGAATGTAAGGGATTCAAATTATCGTGTTAAAGCGTTTTTATTATTTTATTCACTGGCACCGATACATGACGGGATAAACAGGCATTTTTTTCATTGATGTGAAAATTGGGTGGAAGTTGATGGGATGATCTTTGATTCACCAAGATCAATCTATTGTGATATATTTTAATAAGTTGTGCCTACTGCATTTTGCAATGTTATATTTAATGTCTCACTACTACTAGTTCCAGTAATAGTCATTAATTAGTTGTTATAGAGTATTTTAACAATTGTTGTCAATGTTTATAAAATAGTTGCACCAAGGAAGGCAGACAGAGAGAAAAAACGGAGCTATATAATATATATTTCTGATACGTATTTTAATCTATTGCCTTCTAACAAGCTGTAAAATTAAAGGCTGCTAATTAAATGTCAGACTTATTGTACCGATTGATATTGTTAATCTTGATTTATTGATGGTTTTAAATGCGAATTTATTATTTAATGATGGCGGTCTTGGCGTGGGTGGCACTGCGATAACACGAAGGCGACCGATTATCGGCGGAAGATAAGTTGCGCGCCCAGCGCCACAAAGACACCGAGGTCTAATGGCTACGAATCCTGGAAATTTGAGCACAGTCGAGAATCCACCTCTGAACAAGCAACATCTTTTGCAAGTTACTCTCCTCGACAAAAAAATCTACTTTTTTCATTATACCATTAGAACTACTGATCTCTAATACGAAATCCAATCCAACAGCATAGGCTCTATAAGCAGCAATACAAATCAAAGTAACGCAATACAATGAAACCACTCCAACTAATGAAGCAAGTCAACACTACACAACAAACAATATAATTCAATAACCAGTTGCTTCATACTACTTCCCCTCAACACATCTGCCATATGAATGAAAGCAAATCAACACTAGTTTAACAATTATTATATAACTCAGCCTAACACTATACGACCCAAAGCTTCCATATAAATTTATACGTCTGATTAGTATACTACAGATAATTAAACATAATAAATATGACATTAAAAATTATCGATTCCAATTTCTCAGCTTAAAATAATTCAATATATTGTAACATTCTGCAATAAGCGATAATGATAATAATCAGGCTCAAAACAAGCGAACAAATTAGCGATAAGCAGTATCATTAGAGATTACTTGGCTTGATAATAGCTTATCCTTCGATTTTAATTGCGTGATGAGTGTCTATATGATTTATCCTTGGTGCCGCATCAGTTATCCACCTTTCAGTGTATATTCTCGCTTTATTAGTATTGCGACAAAAGTAGACAAACGATTATCAATGCGCTGCTAGTGCACTTTACTGTAAATTATTGATCGGTTTAGTGTTAATATTCTGTTAACTGCAGTCCATTATTAGTGTTGCTTAGGTGTAAAGGGCATGCGATAAATTGAAATAAATAAATTGCGCAATGTTCAATATTAATCTGGGGGATAGAATTGAGGATCACACAACAGGTAGATGATTAGAGCAACAATATCAATAATCAGTAGAGTAACAATTTATTTAAACTAGAATTTATAGAATTAACGTCGCCGGTTTTCAACGAACCGCAGGACGAATTCCTGGTGGTGAATAAACAACCGACAGCTGCACCAAGTGCACAGAATGTATCTGGATCCAATCAGGAAGGTGGAGAGATTAGAGATGACGATCTTGATAGGGGTAAGAAATATCAAACTTTATTTTGGCCTTAAAACAAAAGTTATCGGCGCATGCACTGTTCAAGTTATTCTTATATTTTCTTATAAAATATAGGTTCAAACAATAATGTTATTTTATTATTCTAGCTTTTGTTGCATCTAGAAGACAAATTCCTATCTCTACAATTGACTGGCAGAGCACAACTGATGTGCAAATAATGGCCCAAGAAGGACTTGATTTCCTGCGTGGTTGTGAACAAATTTACATCCAGCAAACAGTTGAACTCAGTGATTGTAACTAACTATTTTTTTTTCCATTTTCCTAAGTTTCTACCTATAAACATTTTCTAGTACAAAATGTCAACTCTGAAAATCGTTACCGCATTATGGTTCCCAACGGGGAGACATTGTACTACGCGATAGAGATATCTTCCGACACGCAACGAATGTTTTGTGGGTCAAACCGAGGATTCAAAATGACTCTCTACGACCACACGCAACAGGAAGCACTGCATTTGTACAGGAGTGCCACATTTGGATGCTGTTCGATTTGGTGTAGAATGCAGGTATATGAAATGAAATCCGTCAATTAATTAAACTTTCGAATGTGTTGTTTTATGACAGAATATGGAAGTTTATACCCCAAAAAAATATATCGGACGCATCAAACAAAAGTTTTCAATGACACTACCAACTTTTGCACTTTACAACGAGTACAATTCGATTATATACCGTATTGAAGGTCCTTCTTCTTTGATAGGGGCCGTAAAAGAAGCACATTTTGGGGTAATAATAATACCTCTATTAAATTTCCTTGCTTTCCTTCAGGTCTGAAGTTTCATTCAATAAGTGAGTTTACTTTTTTTTGTGATTTCATGACCTAGATTTACTCCAACGATGGATTAACTCAACTAGGAAGCATCAACCATCAGTGGGATCAAGTTCAGAACGAGTATAACATTTCAATCACGTTCCCAGGACACCGTGACGATCCGAAATACAATGGGATCATTATTGGCGCAGCGTTTTTACTGGTAAAGGCCGATATTTTTGCTTTTTTTTTTTGTAATTCTGACGCAGGCTATTGAAATTGATTTATTTGTTTTTATTTTAGGAATACATGTTTTTTATTCATACGAAAAAATCTGGTAGTCGTTGTTGGTGCTGATTCATAAGAAGATAAAAAGATAATTGATTTTAATATTATTGTTTTGTTGTTGATAATTTATCAAATAAGATAAATCGCAGAAACATGTAATTAATATAGTTTTTGTGAATATGCACATTTTGAATGTTATCTCAAGTGTCACAGAAAAGATATTCAAAGTTTTCGTAAAATATTCCATGCTTCCAAAGTGCCTGCAAGGATTTGAAATTTTGCGGTTTCATCTCTGAAAACGTGTGATTTATTATAATTGAAAGACGAGGTGCGGGTACACAAAGGCGGCGCGAATATAAAGTAGACCCATGTGGCTCTTTTCGAATGCAATCTTTGCTAATAGTCGCTATAAATATTACCATCCTAATAATTATTGATATAGTTACGGCTTACTTACAACGCCCACTTTATTTGCTTTTTTTCTTTCGTTTTTTACTTGAAAAAAAAATTAAAATATGAAGCACCCTCTCTCTTAATTAATTCTCTCCTACTGTTTCTCGTGGAATTCACTTCTTGTTTCTTTTTCTCTACCATCATAACCAGGAGATATTTTCATCAAGCTCATTAATTTGCAACAAAAATACCACACCAAATAAAATATTAACCAATTGAAATAGTGGTAAATGATACGTTGTTGTTGAAAGCATGTACAACATGGTAGTATAAAATGGTTTACGCTCACTTTATTGCATCATGAACATGACAATCACTCAAGATTAAAAAGCCCTCCAATATACTTTAGTCTTGGCAGCTTTCAACGAAAGAATTTTCTTCTTCCGATTCATGTCACGCACGTTGCACATGTTTATAATTCACAGAAATTGCGCAAAATTCACGGCATACACATGGATGTTGCGTGGATTGAATGACAATGAAGTAAAAAATTAAACGAAAGGGATTTGGAGACATCTGCATGTATTGCCAAGTTAGGTAAATGTGATGAAATTGGAGTGAATTGAAGACTGTAATTCAGTAACGATGCTGAAATTGCCTCAAAATGTTGGAATTGGAGCAAGAATAACTTCAGTTCACTTCAACGAAGACAAGTCACCAATTCATCTCGATTTACAAGCGGAATTTGGAAGATTTTCAGGGAATTTCATTTTTGGAGTAATCTCAGTTTATCATTTAACATTTGCATTCAAATTTATATTTAGTTTACTTCAATTTACTTGGATTTCTAGTAATGCAACTTTTGTTTGTGTCATATATTCTGTAATTTTGAGTGTCTAAATTAAATAACCTTCTACAATATGATAGTAATGTGTCACATATTTTGCCTTAAAATTATAAGACAATTCATAGTGGTAAAAGACGCATCTGTAATTTTAGTTCATATCTGATCTTATTTCCTCGCAACGTAGTAATCTTAGAAAAAAAGTTTACTTCATAAAGTAAGATCTACTAAATGAAATTCCTGGGCAAATCGATTTAAATAACCTCTCCCACGTAGAATATCGTGGTAATTTAAAATTTGTTTTTACCTAAAGTCGCAATATATACTTGTGTTGTGTAAAAGCCTAAGTTTGTCGTATTTTATTCTGTCTTCAATAAACCCTTTGTCATTAACACCTCTGATTGGAGTGACAGCGATTAATTGCCTGATTTCACTCTTTCATTAGTCCAGTGCAGCACTAAGCTAGATGGATTACGGTGCGCCAACCAAAAATAAAACGCCAAAAGAGCATGGTGGCGGCATGGGGGTAAGGCGTGCGTGCGTACGATATTGATTGAATCAACAGCTGGTGGGCGGTTGCGCGCGCCCTTGGCGCCGCGGCGCGCCGCCGCCTCGCCGCCCTGTAACCGCTGCTGTGGCTCAACGCTGCCGCCAGCCTGCCAGACACGACTCGAACCACGACCGGCGATGGCACGCGTGGCGATGGCGCCGCACCCGCTGCTGCTCGCCACGGTGGTGGTGGTGGCCGTCGCCGTCGACGCCATAGACCTCAGCAGGCTCTATGGGCATCAAGGATTTGTCAAGCGTACTGGTAAGTTTAATTTATCCATTTCGGTTCACACACAATAGGGTAGTAATTATAGGAAATAGTTGTTAGGAAAATGTGGCTTGTCATGTTTGGTTTTATTTGTTTTCTTCTTTTTCTTGAGTTTCCTTAAGCGGAGTTATTATTTGAATGGTGCGTTATTGAAATGTCCATGTTCTCGGTGATTTATTGTGAGCTGTGTTACGGTAAGAAGTTAATTCGTATTTCGCCGTTGCCGCCGCGAATAAAAGGGCAACCTGTTTGGGTGGCATCAACAGTTGTGTGTCGCAGTGCCTGCCACGAGATCGATAAAGAGGAAAAGCAAAGCGGGAAAAGCGAGGAGCGGCGAAGGAGCCGCCTGCGGGCCAGAAATAGCAGTAAAATCGTCAAATCCGCCCTGCTCAACTACCCCTCTGCACACCTTCTCATACAACATTATAGTCTCTATTTACCGGTATATTTCTACGTAATTTCCACCCCACATTACTCACGCACACTTCTCCATTAAATATTCATCGTTGTCACATTTTCTGCATTTAATCAGCATATAACTAATTATTCCAATACACGCCAATTAAGTAGAGATGATACGTCTGACTCATTGATCATATCATTTCCTCTAATTGTTATCATTAGGGGATGGAAATGTTGATAAACAAATGAAATAGGGAATTATCGAGAATGGAAAGTTTTCATGCAGTTGGCATAGTTTAGATGGGTAGACAAATTAATTATGTATGAAACACGTATGAATGTGAAAATTGCGATAACGTACGCTAAACACGCGACACCCTTTCATTTGCCATGCAATAACAGTGGACAAATATTCTTTGCACATTAGCAAGCTGCGCTCTGCAGTTGGAATATATGAAAATTTAGCTTCAAGCAGGAAATTTAGCTTTCCATTTGAGATGTATATTGTGCATACGTGCATTGTTTTACACTAATTTTTATTGCTTACCATAAAATGTGAGAAGTCATAATTAAAGCCGGAATTATTGTCAACTGTTTTAAGTTGTCAAAGTGTTCTTTTAACACTTTCATTTATTACTGCTATTTATTTTTGTATTTTGCCCAGCAGTAAGCTTGTATTATTTTAAAATTAACAAAATGTTTTATAAGTATATAGAACAAATTAAGCACCAAAGCACTTTATGCATAAAAATGTACAAATTGGAATTCACATTAAAATCCTTTTAAATATATTTTTTTCAGTTCAAATAAACATTTACATCTTTCATATTTCAATTCAATGTTTTTTGCTTCCTGACAATTTCCTGACAGCTTGTAATTCAATGTAGGGGTCTACAGGAGGAATTGTAGGACACCCTAACATTTGTTGGGAAAGTTTGCGCGCACTGCGGAGATCCGGAATGATCCTTGAAGATCGCATAGAAATATGATTTATGTTGGTGGCAAGAATTATTAGGATAATCCGTGGACGAATTGGAGCACCCTCGGAATTTGCTCACGTCCCACACACTTTTCGTACTTGGAATTTTAAATTTCATGCACGACTACGAATAAATTTGAGTTGCAATAATTTTTTTGATTTTTCAACACTTTCATTGAACATATGTATATATATACATACATTATTTAGTATTTTGTGGATAGATTCTTATAATAGTCAATTAAAAACTTTTCGATATATTCAAGGTTGATGACGAGTTTCAGTGTTTAATGTAAGTGAACGTTGTTAACATCAAAATTCCTCAAGTTTAATGAGTTTGAAAGTCATTATCATAGACGTTATTGATTACTTTAATGTCTTAATAGGTTTTAAGAATAGAGAAAGGGCACTAAAAATGTATTTTATAATTTTATTATAAATTATACTTGTTTGCAGAAATTATAACAAAGTGTTAGGAATTAAGAAAATAGCATAAATAGCATAACAATTTAATTAACATTACAATTCATGCACCAAACAATTCAACATTAAAAGTAAATACTCTTTAACACTTTATTGAATTTCTTTCAAACATAACATTTTACTTCTATTCTTTCTTTCTATTCTATTTTATTTCCCTTCCGAAACCTGTTGCCAGTCAGTAACCGAACAGTTTGTTTAAGGATTTGTTTACATTTCCTTTGTTTAGACATCCGATGTATTCTCCAACTGAAAATATATTTAAAATTCATTCACTACAACGTAATAGGTACACCAGTGAAGAATGCAAATTGTGAGCTTATAAAAGCTCTTCGTCAACTTCACTTGAGGTAACTCGACTCCGGGATCGAGCCGATCTAATGCGCGTGCGAATAAATACGCTGACGGGTGATGGAAAATAGGAAATAGAAATTTACAACATCGTATTCGAAAACATATCAATTTAAGCGTGTGTCATTTTTATTTTACTTGACATAGATGGAGCGATAAATAAAGCAACAAACAATAAATAATTCATGTCATGTGCTAGTTAATATTAAACAATTATTTTCATGATTTGAAGAGACAAAAGAATTCTGTCCATTTCCACCACTTTGAAGCCGTCATTTGCTAGCCACGTCACTCAGTGAAGGAAAAGTTTGTAGTGATTTTAACTTGACGGAAATGAAGTGCCAACCAAGTTTTCCTCCATAAATTTCTTCACTTGAGTGAATTAAGATAATGCAGATGAAAGTAATTGTAATTATAGATTACACTCAGAATTTAAAAAAAACCTTTTAAATAATTCAATTAATTCCTCAACATGTTGTTGTTTTAATGTGCTTAGTTAAGAAACGTTGTTTATTTTTGCAATTTTCTATTGACATTGTCAATATCAATAAGAAATGAGAATAA
>JAODIE010000004.1:5670850-5737002 GCA_027575565.1 Diploeciton nevermanni | reverse complement strand
GAGTAAATCGCTCAAATTTCATGTTTATTTTGAAAATATGCGTTCTAGGTAGAAACAATTACTTTATTATTATTATTATTCTTTAACAATATTTCACTAAAATGGCATTTAGCTTTTTTTCTAGGAGATGCAGATATGCCTGAAGGAGAAATAAAACCACAAGAAAATTTGTGGAAACGATTGAAATTAGAATGACTAAATCAACTGAGCAATAGATTATGGAAGGATATGAAAAATAGGAAGAAAAGAGAAAACAAAAACTACATATCAACCTAAGAAGTATATACAGAATGAATGTATACAAGTGATAGTGAACAGAGCGATAGAAGACAGAATTTAAGAATTCAGGAGGAAAGTAATAGACGCAGAAATAGGTGAAGACCAAGAAACAAGCGAGGAAGCACATTGCAATTGCTTCTCTTTGGTGTCATGAACTGGATATTATTCACATTTATTTGGCATTAGAAATTATTAGAAGAGTGCACTCTTGAGGTTTTGTTTTCATAATATGCTTTCATGTGTTATATGTCTTGTTTGTTGTGTTTAACTCTTCTCATAGGTTATAGTATGGAGCCCAAAGTTCAACACAATGAAGTCGTAGGCAGAATGTATAAATTCTATAAATCTATAAATCCTTTCTAGGCCGGGTTGCAGGATACGTTTGCGTTAATCTAATGCGGAAAATATGATTAGGTATTGGTAGATTATATGCGCATAGAAGTGTACACTTTGCAGAGATAGGTTTCGGATTTATTGCGCCCTGCACTTTCAGTATATGCGCCAAATAAAAACTGCGCCGCGCCAATTAGTTTGCATATTAGTTTATAAGCGGATTGCGCCTATTAGATGGAATACAAGTGCGTTTTAATTGCGAATTAATTTTAAGAATGCGCTAATTATATCTCGAGGTATATGCGCCCAAATTTGGTGAAATGCGGAAAATTCTCATATCCATCATTCCATTTTAGAGCCTTTGCGGAAAACCTGCCTGTTAACCCATCCTTGCCCCTCATTGACAGACGCGTCCACGTCGCGAGGGGTGGGCGTCAATTTTACGCTTATGGAAAATTGTTGAAACCAAAAACAAGTGTACAATTGATGGCCAAGTTCTGTCACAATCCAAGCATGTAAAATTATTAGCTTCCCAATTTCATTTCATTAACATAACATTTATCAGCGAAGCTATATCCAAGCAATAAATACATTCAGTTAATAGAAAATAACATAGAAAACAATGATTACAGGAAGGAAATCTGCGATGACGGAGCTGGGAAACAAGTAGATAATAAAAATAACAATGTTTATTAACTTAGTAATTCATTTACAAATTTCCTTTTTATGTATCCAATCCATATAACGCAAACAACCCTTGAAAAGAGTGCGCTTGCACTTAAAATATTGTAATAAAAAGCAATTCGACAACATAAATCCCTTGGCAGTATTTACAGTTAATGTAAAACCTGAATAATCAATATTCAATGCATCTAATACATGTGGTAATAAATAATCACATTCACAAAGCAAAATAGAATGCAATAATTTGCCAGCAATTAAAAATATTTCTATTTTTAACCAATTGGTATCATCAGACGCCATAAATTTAAGAGCTTTCAAGTATTTAAACGTAATTAAAATACTTTCTGCGTCTGCTACCTCAAGTTGATCAATATTCCCCGATAGCAGTTGATAATTCCTTACTAAAATCCTTAAAATTCTTTTAGATTCACCACCAAAGATATGTTTATGGTAGAGAAATGTAGCAAATGCCAGAAAGCTTGGTTTTAGGATTACATCGTTATTTTTATTGCCAATAAAGTTAGGAAAAACAAAGGAATTGTTAATATTCATCTTAAATGTCTTGGTTGACTTATCTAAACAATTAACAATTGTGTTCAGACTCATTACAAAGGTGTCTAGTTTACTCCCAGATGTCTGCACCTCTTGATAGAGTGTACTTAAGTAATGATTTAAAAATATTTTGATAAATGAAGCAAGCTTGTTGTTGTATTTTAAATAGTCGTAGAAAAACTCAAACGCTGTTATTTTTTCATAAAATGGACTTGCTTCTGATAAAATTCTACAAAGACTCTGCTTGATAGTTAATTCCTTCAATGGAAATTGTTTTATAGATTGGGGTAAACAAACTCGCATTTTATCATTGAATTTGCTAATTTGTTGCATGGGAATTCCAAGTTGAAAACTTTCTAGCAAAATTTGTTGCTTATTAAGGTAGTTGTACTTCCTACTCAAACCTTCTAATAACTTAAATTTAACATTCAGAAAGTTTAAAGGAGATGATTGTGATTCATTCGGATTTGATTTGTAAGTTATGTTTTGAACTGTTGTCATTGCAGATTTGACTGTGTTATATCTTGTAAAATTTAGCCATAGTTTAATGGCACTGTCGATTTCAAAACCACAAAGTTTAGACGCATCCGAATTTGTAAAATATTGATGCAAATAATCCGAAATTCTCAAGCTAAGATCACTTTTCTCAAACACAATGTCAGTACTTGCACGTTGTAAGAAAAGGCACAATAAAAAACTACTCTTCCTATTGTGTTCCAATTTAAAGTTGTGTATAAGATCTGTTAATCTTTGCGAACATTTTAAATATATTACTAAATTACCAAGTGTTCCATTCTTAGTAGAATCATGATAGGGAAGCACTCGTTGAACTACTGATGCATAAAGTGTGTAAATGGAATTACTAAAAAAATACAATATCAAACATCTGTATCAATTTAAACACAACCCATTAATAATAACCAAATCACTTACCAAATAGCAAAATCATTCGAAAACAAATCAATGGCATCAAAACAGATCTCTAAACATTCCACAATGAAATCATTTGTTGATTGTTTCATAACTGTGTCAGTCATCAAAGCGTTAACACAGAATACAAGAGACTTTAAATCAGTTGATTTCCGTTCCTCGTTTATTGAAGAATGCAAAATTAAACTAATTTGATCTAAATATAATCTGCAAATCATTGCAACGACTACTTTTAGATCCTCTTTGTTGAGAGCCAAACAGAATTCCTGGATTAAAATACGTTTTTCTAAGGAACGTCGCATTTTTGAAGTAGTAGCATTCAATTGTTTTGGAGAATATAGTATGCTATTCAAATAATTTAGAAAAGTAGTTCGGTGTGCATTAAATTTGGTTCTTATGTATCTACCATAAAGGTGGCCAGATGCTGATGCAGCATAGCGCTTATTGCAGAAGATTCCTTTCTCGATATACTTTAAAGTGGTGAGTAGTTCGTCTTCTGGATTATTCTTTAAATCTAATAAGTTTGAAGAAAACTTTAGCAGAAGATCAAGAGCAGTCTAAAAAATGAGATGTAAATAATTTTATTGTATTATAATTTTACTTTGTCACATACTATTTGTTTATTTTCAAAAATTTTCGAGTTGTTACCGTTTTATATATAAATAAATAATAAGTGTCAAAGTAAAAGTTGGATGCTTCTACACAATCAATATCAGACACTTTGTGACTTCAATGTTCATGGCCAAAATCAACAAAACTGTAACTGGTTTGAAATACTTACAACAAGAATTCTCTCACTGAGTTTTGAGTGATCTCCAATCAACAATTCATTATCTATAATTACGTCTATTGCATTCTTCATATATTCTTCTAATTTCAAAATATCCGCATAGCATAAATAATTAATTAATACATCAATCAACTTGATACTTTTGTAAAAGTCGTAATTCATCCTTAAACTCCTGATATTATTCTCAATTAGAAGAATATTTTCTTGTATTAAATCCCGTCGATTGTTTTCATCCTTATACCAGTTTTTAACAAGTATGCTCAGTAACCCATTAATTTTATCTTCTAAATAATCACCTTCCAATTCTCCATAAAACTTTTCAAACCTCACTTTAGTCAGTATTTTTGTACAGTCATAAAAACCAAGTATCTCTTGAAAATAATGGAAGTTTATGTCATTCATCAATGAAATAATAAACCTTAAATGCTCATCACTACCAATTATCATTCTTGAATCCTTATTAGAATTGTTATCTTCAATGAAAGAAAAATAAACAGATGATTTCTTTTCTTCAAACATATCTTTCTTCATCAAAGTGTACAACGTTCTATATTCTGATCCTATAACACTTTTATAGAAAGCAGAGTAAAGTGTAGCTCCTCTTTTAACTTTTGCAATATCTTCTTCTGCCAATAAAATCAAACTCTTATTTAATAACCGATAAAAATCAGCAAAATCCTTAGATTTTTTTTGATTTTCTGTGATGCAAAGGTGTGACATGAAATACTTGAGAAAACTCAGTAAAGATGAATCAACTCCTGTCATATTATTGATGATAAAATCAATTTCTAGTTTTTCATAAGCTAGTGCTTTCTCACGTCGTTTGCAAATAACTTCAAATAACAATCCTATCAGTTCAGGATTTTTGTATGATGACAAATCACCAGTTTCTTGTAAGGAGATAATAAAATCAGACATTGTTTGCCTTCTATAGAATTTTATAGCATGTAGTTTGTATAATAATGCATACTTCTTGGAGCAATTTTCCTGGACAATATCCAATCCCTCATTTCCATAGATTGACTGAATTGTTGGTAACAAATAAGCATAATAACTGGAAAAATATAAAATTATTCTTCAATGCTTGTGATATAAAGATAATTGGTTATAATACCACATATCAGGCAGTTTGTCTCCTTGCACATAAAAATAATTCTTCACGAGTATATTTAGATCTATCTTTGTTCCAAGTATCTTAAGTAAATGCATTGCCACCATCACTATTTCTTTAATATTAGAAGTTAATGCATTTAAAATGTGCAATAAAGCATAAGTTATATTAGCCAAGTCTTCAAAACCTTTAAGTAGGTGGGTGTAAAGACAATAATCATATTCTCTCCATATAATATGTTCTTCAAGAGTTTTAATTATTTGTTTCCTTAGATCAAGTCCAATATGTTGGAATTGCATTGATGTGCTTTTCAATTGACATGTTTTGTGAAAGAAAGACATGTATCGGATCTCATTGTTTAACGACACAAAACTGTTAAAATCCATTTTTAAGATATCTAACTCAGTTAATCCTGGTATTTAGTTACCACTGCTTACAATTATTCAAGAAGTTAACACCAGATGAATATATTTCTAGGTTGTATCTAAAATACAGGGACGAATTAACAGAATTTAATTAAGAACAAAATAATGTCAAATTTAATCAATATTATGGTCATCATAACTTTCACCAGGACAAAAGGAATCTAAATCATTTTCATCTTCACCTTTTGCTGCACAATAAATACAATAAAAATAGGTTTTCCTTAAATACCTAACAATATCAACTAAAGTTTCTTCATTAATTTCTTCATCATCTTCATTTTCTTCCTCACTTTTATCAGAATTATATTCATTACTATATGTTTCATCATCCTCTTCATTTAACTTCTTTCCTTTTTCTTTCAATTCTTTTAAATATTTTCTAGGCCAGTAAAACTCCTTCACAGGCAATTCAACCTCATTCAGATGATCTAAATTCATGCAACTAGACTGTGCTTTAAAATAAAACTTCCTTATAAATTGGATGTGTTTTTTTAACTGGACATTCTTTCTGTAATTTTCCTCCATTTCTTTGGTAACTTTTATGCTAGGTTGTTTTGATATTGGAATCAACTTCTTTTTACCTAATCCTCCTTTATCTGTCTTCAAATTTATTCCTATTGGTTGAATAATTCCTGTGTTTGATGCTCCAAGAGAGGTATCTGTTTTGTAGCCCATTTTTGCTAACATTTGGAATCCTTTATTAGTGCTGGAGAGAGCTGTGTTGAGACCTTCATCTCGCTTGATAGATTCTTGTTCTTTTTGGTTGAGAATGGCAGATTTGAGCTTTTTCTTGTATTGTTCAAAAGCATGTTGATCTACTTTGCGTTTAGAAAGACCTGGACGTATATCTTCTGCTTCCCTGCGAAGTTATAAAGTTAATTTTCAGTAGAGAAATATAGTTATATAGATAGATAATTTTACTTTGCTAAGAATTTATCGGACATGTAATCATCCTCATCAGAAGACATTATATAATAGGTAATTATTATATTTTATAATTATACAGATTGAAGATTTTTCTTTTGATCTCTCTTCTCTCCTGTAGTTTTTGTTAACGTTGGTAGGTTAAGTTTGTTTTGAATATAAGTTCAAATTTTCACCGATACACTTCTCACAGAACATATTCAAATCGTTAAAAGTTGTTCTGGAGGTCCGGCATTTTCCCTGAATATAGTAACAAAAAACTGATCCAAAATTTTTGAAAAACACTACATCATATAAATAAACTAGAATAAGATTATTAAATGAATAATTTCTTCATAGTGATGGTTGGTTTGACGTTTGTGGTATTTTCACAACTGTTATCCATTGTTTCCCGAGAAAATGAGAACATAAACAGAAACAACAAAACAGAAAAGGAACTAATTTATAAAACTTTGTAGTTTGGATGACTAGAAAAGAATTTGAAGCTACTTTTGATTACTACTTTATGTTAACATAATCTATTCTCAACTACTTTTACCAAAATATTCCCTAAACATATAAATTGCAATTAAAAATCTTCTCTAATACTCTGCATGTTTTTCGCCCCCTTGCACTGCCTTACTTTATCTTTTTCGTCTCCAAAACACACTAGCGCGCTCGACAGTGGCAGGATTTTAAAGATGCATTTGCATTGCAAAGTGGGCCGCGTCCCTAGCTCCCTCTCATTAGAGTAATCTGATGAAGCCCAACGCTCGCCAACGTCGCCGGCACAGGCGCACAACGGCGTGCAGCGTCGCGGCGCGCTGCGTGTTCCCATCCTGGATCCAGACGTGCGTCGCGCGCTGCCGGGAATGCGTCGCGTAGCCGCCAGCCGTGCAAAGCTCACGCGTGTGCAGCCATTCCATGTTTGGATCAATCAACAACAGGACGCAACACGCCGGCAATCTGATTACGTTCCAGCGACATTCAATTACAAGGTAGAAAAAATTAAAAAATACTTTTACTAGTTTCTAGTTATAACGTCAAATTTATTTGGAAATGATATTCATACAAGTTAGAAGTAGTTTGGTATTTTTTATATTGAATTTAGGACAAAGTTGGTTTATTTGGTTGCATAATTAGTTCTTTGCAAGGAGTATGGAATTATTTTGTTTGGTTCACAGTAAATTAGTTTTTTAAATACATCTTGATTTCTGCTTCCTGTTCTGTCAACTTGTCAGTTGCACGTTGATGCTTAGTAGGATGTGGTAGAAGTAGGCGTTCCGTAGACAACCGGTAAATACTCCCGGAAACTAAGAAATTGCTTCGAAAGCAAAAAAGTAAATAAAACTGTACTTAACACACCGTAAAAACTGGTAGGTCATGAAACCTAGTAGAGAACTGTTTATTTTCATCTTTTTATTTTCAAGGACAGACAAGTCCAGACACTTCCTAAAATCCACCTAAAATCTCCCAATCTATTGTTCTCTAAATTCTATAATTCCTGAATGAATGCAGCGGAAAACGTAGTAAAGATTAGGATGAACGCAACTGAAGATTGTTATTGTTCAATTTTCTTTCTTTTTGCCTCCACGTAAGAGACACATAAAAAAAGTCTCAAAAACCTCTTCTATTAACCAGAAGTGTCCCAAAAATGACGAAAATATTTATTATAAATGGATTTATCAGTTAGTCTACGCAACTTGTGCAATAGGGCTGGGGGATTGTAAGCGTTTCATCCTCATTTCCGGGATTAAAGATGATCTAACATGTTGAGGATGTATAAGTAGAAGGAGAATATTGGAATTTAGAGTGACTTCTAGGGTAGGCTGGAAATCCTATACGGAAAACATAGACTTATAGACTGTAGGAAGCCGGAAGTTAACAAATACACATATGTGCGAAAATTAGTGTTCAGACATGGAGTGGAAATGTTGCAACGCCGAGAATTTCTTATTTACCATGCAGAATTCGGCAGTAACAGTTGTAAATTTCAGAAACTTATATTCCAGACTACAAAGTAGTTTTGTAACGATAGAAATTGTGTGAGCGTGTCTAGCATTTAGAAGTATGGATCTAGCAATTTCCGGTTAAAGGAAAGGAATAAATTTAGTGGATGTAATTTCGCGTGTAAGACATTCCGCAAAACATTTTCTATTGCGCAGGTTGAATTGGCACTAAATTACTTAGGAAGTTTAATTAATTTATTGATTAATTGTCATAGTTTGCAATTTATTAGATTTATAGGTTAGAAAAGTAACTTCCATCTACAGCAATAAGAGTCTTTATTTATTGATTGATATTTGTTATTTGTCTCTTCTTTATTGTTGGTTATAGCAAAATTCCATCTGCAACTTATAAAAAAATACATCTTTAGGGTTATAGCATTTTATGTTGATAGAAAAGCTCGACAGCGAGTGAAAAATGCGACACTGACGCTTTTATTGCATCTGAAAGCTCTTGAAATAAGAGCATCTTTGGCAAAATAAGGGCGCAGTGGTTGCAAGAACTGAATATTTCCTTTCCAAGCAAAATAAAAATAAATGAATATGTGCCAAATAAACTACACCCTTTCCGTTAACATTCCGCTTTTATAGTGCATATTTTTATTACATCGTATATGCCTTCAAATTGTAACCAAAAAGTGAAATGCTCGGTGGAGACGAAATGGAAAATGAAACAAAAATTATATTTCAATCAGATTTGCCATTGCTGAAATAAATTAGGCACAACAACAAACATAGGAAATCGCTTTGGAATCGCTTTTAGAGTATAGGATTTTATGAAAGCCGCATTTGCATCTTTAGTCTGGGCCGGGAAAAGATGAGCAAATGCAACTCGTTCGCCAAACATGCAAACGCGGCATAATCCGTGAAATATGCTATCAAGTAAATTTATTCGCTTAGCCTTTAACGCGGGCTGATTCAACATTTTAACGTAGTCAAATATTCAAAGGTGCAGGAGGAAAACGTTTCGATCACGAAGATGGAAATATGATCGATGGAGTGCGCAGGCTGTGAATTGCGAGATTAATCGGTTGCAGTATTGCTCGAGAAATATAGTAAAATGTAACAAGAAAAAATAACAAATAACGGAGAGAGAAACGAAGGAGAGAAATTGCAAAAATTAATTCTTGTTTGTAAATTGAATTGCTTAGAAATAATTCGCTGGAAGCATGGAGGAAAATGTAAACACACCTATTTTCACTTAGTAAACACATTTCGCTCAAAGTGCGTGTCATTCAATGCAGCAATATCAGTAAAGTTGTTTTTATACTCTTGGTGCGAACATAACCACATCCCAAGTATTTGCAAGTAGAGTCGTGCTTATTTCTTACGTGCGTGTCGAAATGCGTACAGAATAATAATTATGTGCAGTGTTACTTCAATTAGCGTAGTTACTGTTTAAGTAACAATTGAAAATTACCACAACCACACCTATGTCAAACATGTATGCAACCAAAAATCACTCTTTCAATCCTAAAAGTAAACTATTTTATCTCATAAAAGACAAAAAACAGAATTGTTCTCTTAAGGGTTGCATGATGTTCAGATTCAAGGAAAACCGTTTCACTACGTACACTGAAAAAAGAAGGCAAGTTAAACTTTATTTCCATTCCCATTTTTAAACCCTTTAAGACCTTTTAGGTTATCTCCGAGTCGTATAACAGAGAGGTGCAGTTCGCACCTTGCAGAGTTTTTCTCTGCTTCATTCTTATTGTCATTTTCTTTTAGATAGACGCGTCGCATGTCCTTTGCATTGGCTTTCATTGTTTCATTTCCATTCTGTCGGTGCTGAACCATCCGCAGCATTTTGTGCAACCTTCAAAAGGACGAGAAAAGCCAGACTCGTCGACGACGCACCCTATTCAGCATTCCTTATCCCCTGGTTCGGCACTTGCGCATTTAAATGAAACCGCAATTTCCATACGGAACAAGTTACACAAAGTAAAACTGATTGTTTTATGCAACTATAGCAAGAGATCATCGGTTTTTTTTTTGTTAGGTAAAAATGCACTAAATTTATTAATGACATTGTGGTTTCATCAAGATGTCATTCCTTCAAACTTGAAATAATCAACTATAGGACATTTTAATTCAATTCAAAAGCAATCTGCCTCTGTCCTCTATATGCGAAGTACAACAATTAAAGGTCTACCTAGTCTAGCTTGGGATATTTTCTTTGCTCTGGAATCATGCTCAAAACGCTAGAGGGAGAAGAACGGAAATGGGAAGGCACACGCTTCAGTGCGATTTCGAATGAGTTAGTAGGTGATAGTAGGGCACAAATTAATAATTCATTACTGCCATTAGTGGCTGCAACACAACCAACGCCAGCCAACTTAAACCATCATCATCCACCTCTGTTCTATTTTCCTCCAGGCCTAACCAATTCTATTTCTGGCGTATTGAAATATTTCGCGTCTTCGATCACCAGCAATATATTTCCTCAGCACCTGCTCTGCTTCCTGGGTGCAAGGAGGCTTTCAATTCAGGTATATTCATTGGCAAACATTATAAACACACAGCTCTAACGCAGTTTAGAAATTTGCAACACTTTGCAGAATGGGATGCTGTCAAGAACCATAAAGTGTAATGCACATAATAATGCTTGGTTGTTAGGCATATTAATGCATTCTTATGGAAGTTTGCGCCTATTATTTAATTAAATCACCGAATGCAGGCCGGGAATTGACGGGAATTGGCGATAATCCAACTTTACAGTGACTGCAATCCATTATTATATTACTAATGCAATAACCCGGTAATTTGCAATTATAATTATCAATATTGAACATATGTCAGCTCAATAAATCATTTTTCATTGCACTCTTAACCTATTCCTTATCCATTTGGGACACTCTATAGAAAACACTTATTAATTCAGTTAAGCGTATGCACCCCATGCACTATTCTTGCATTGTCAACCCTTAATTTGTATTCTTGAACCTTTGGCAGTCACTATCCTCTGCTTAAACCCCCTTATCTTTTTCCTAGCATCGAACACTGAGCAAAGATTACGCAGTTGATTAAGGTGCAATGTGTCCATATAATCTTGAAATTCTTGCTTTAAATTTACATTATGTACACCCTGTATGTTTTATTTGCCTGCTACCCACTCACACCATGCAAGACTTGGTGAAAGGGAGATAGCAGAGTTTTGGCTGCGTTTAGCAGAGTCTATCGGTTGTCATGCCAACCTGGTTCCCAGCGTCGAGAAGGGTGGAAATTCGGAGGATCACTCAGCACTCACGCTCAACAACGCCTCTTTCATTCGATTCAACCAACATTGCAACAAACAGTCTCTGTACTCCGAGGTTAGGACGTCGTAAATAACGAGATGAGGATTTAAAAGTTGTTGGCGGTTTTTTTCTACAGCTTTCTGTTGCTCACTGTTTAAAATTCGTTTTCAATATCTTTGCAGAAGATTCCACCGATTTAAATTTAATAGTCTAGGTAAATTTTGCTTTAATTAGCTTTTTTTAATTATAAAGTAACGTAGACAACTTTATTTACATTATACTTTAGTTGGCTCTAAATATTTAAATCCTTTTAAATAAAGCTTGTACATTTGAATCGTTGGCATGTGGGTTATAATGCGGCATATTTTTAGTGGCTTTCGCTTTGCAGTGTGTAAATTAGCCCGTTTTATTACGCATGGCACTTTATATTTATATTCGCGCATTCATTAAAGCACTCGCGCTTCGTTGGCTGCATACGTTACATGTAACTTACTGAATACTACCGCATTCTGTCACTGCACATATTTTCTGTATTTGCAGCAATTTTCTATGTGAGATGATTCTGCAAATGTTTACAGCAATCGCAATCGTTTGCAGTATAATGCGGACGTTTTAATAGCACACTTTTGCTGATAACAAAACGACAACTATGCCATAACTTGACAATGATTGACAAACGCTAAAACTGTGTCAATGAGAAAAATTTGCTATAAGCTGTGTAGAAAGCATGGAGTCTGTCAGTGTTTACAAAAGGGTGAGGGCGTTTTGTTCACCCACATGGGAGCAGGTTAGATATCACGCTTTGTACGCGTAATAATCGTACATAATAACGAGCGCAACATTGACGGCAGCGCAGGAATTTGATAACACAGCGAATGGCGACAATGCTGCAACCCACTTCACACACGTTACTGTGTGAGTTACGTGTTATTAAGTTATCTCAATAGATTGGCCTGTTGTTATTCCAGTAACGTTGAATATTTGATAAAGACACGTGGAGAATGTAGAGATGCGTCGCACAGACGAAACCGCATGAATATATTATCCTTCATAATGGAATACATTTTGACTTAGTGCAGAACAAACTAATCAAAATGCAAGCAACATTCTGAAGGGTTTAAAGTTTGTATATCAAATATTTTTGTTGAGGTGTTCTACAAAATGTACAACAAAAACAGAAAGAGTCCAAATGGACATCTCTGAAAGGAACGTTGAGAGAATGTGACAAATGCATCGAGGGCGTCGAGAAATATTACGCCCCCGAGGAGTAAAAAGAGAAAAACTTTCGGCAAGAATGTCCTACAAGTTGCATAGTAATGTCTGTAATTCAGAAAAAAGCAAAAACTTTCACAATTGCGCTTCATTTAAGATTTTAAGGCTTCAAAGACTAACAAACAAGAAAATTTAAAGAAATTTATTTTGCTTGAACAGTGTTTTTGGTATAGAAGCTCATTAACAACTCCATAATTGAAAAACTTTAGATATTCATGAATAAAAAGAAGCCTAACAAAGAAAAGAAATTAAGAATTTGTACAAGAATTAAGATGAATGAAGTCTACGAGTGCGAAGACTCTAAAAATACCTCATTTATAATTAAACTTGAACTTGATTTGCATTTGTTTGCTTCTCATTCAAAATCCAAGCGATATTTTAGGCCTTGCGTCATGTAAATAGTTTTAGATATATTAACTTGAATGGACTTAGAATAATTTACTCACGTGCATTTGTTTATTCAACGTTAGCCATGTGTTCTAACCTTTTGGCAACCTATGCAACCTTATTTGGAAGTTTAGCAGTCGTTTGGGTTGCATAGTTCTTAAAATATTTACAGTCCTTTAAAGTAATGGGAATGCCTTGTAGTGCATCGTGAAATTCCATTCGGAACATGCGAGGGAAAACAAAGCAAAAAAGCGAAAAGCAAAAAGCTCGCCGTAAGCGAGACCAAACCAGCTGTGAAAACATCCAAGACTGGCGGAAGTGAACTTTTATCTCCATCTCCACTTTACAGTTTAATCTGACCGATTCCGTCTAAAATTCTGAAAGGATGTAACGTACTGCTTACTTCAATATTGTACATTGCGGTCGGTCTTTGATTTTTCATTTTGATTGCTTAGCCAAGCGTCGAGCATAGGCCGTCTAATGTCTGTTTATTTTCGGAACGTTTTACAAAGCCGGGTGAAAGCTTTGTGCGCTTGTTTCATGCATCGTTTCATGTAAATATGATTGGGTCTTGAAAGTTGAATGTGGAGGATGTAAATTGAGCAATTTGAGTGAAGAAACTATGAAAAAAAAGTAATAAAATTGCAGAAAGGACTTATTATGTCATATGACGGTTTTATGTGATGTATCAGCACTTTGAGCCCACTTGTTTGTTTTTTGCTGATGCGGCGGAAGAACAACGAGTTTTATCGCACTGGATTGCGATAGCGTTGATACATGCCTCTAAACAGTGGAATAATAAGGAGCGTCAAGGGTGTAACACTCGCGTGGCGTTCCCTAGGGAAGCGAGAGGTGTGTAGAAAAATCGATATATTATGTTTTCGACTATTCTCAGCAATATTCAGCTGCTAGTCCTTGAATTGCATATTTTATTGAAAAGAAATACTTGAAGTATCGAGTGAAACGCGAATAAATTTGTGTTAGATTTGAGATTGTACTCCTTTTTAGTAGTGAAAAATACTTTTCTTTAATTGCAGTTGTCATCACAATGTTCGGTGGTAAGCTACGTTCCTGGATGGAGGCAGTACGTCCCAAGAAGAAACAGCAACGTAAAGAAAAACAAAAGCAATTGGCGAACGCCAACGCTGAGTTTGTTACCAAGTTCAAGACAGTGCCCAATTCTCAGTCTTCTGAAACTGAAATGGTTTGTACTAAAAATTAAGGTTCATGTTTTCCTAAATTTATCTCTTACATCTCCTAAAACTAAATTGAATCCAGACTGACTTTAGATAAGTCGATGATTTTCGGATATAGTGAATGAAAGCAGTCTCATTCAGAGTCCACTCTGGAAATAATAATTCAGACGAAAAATATTAAATCCAATGGGCATTGCATTACGATTCGGTCTAGTCTCGTCCTCGCTCATCCTTTTTCGCGTTGCCGTTCAGCGATAACATGAATTATTGATTTGTTTATGCGCTCCATGCTAGCGAACCAGAGAGAGCACTCCTGGCTCAACATCAAGTCTTGAGTCTCTGAGCATCTCACGATATGCTCCGCCGGCCTTGAAAAAATGTAAATCAAATGCAAAAGACGAAATCCTTTAGAGTAAAACTAGCGATTCTGATGAGGAAACAGAAAGACTTTAATTTCATGCAATGCAAATGTCTTGTTTGCCATGTCTTGAAGATGTCTAACTTGCAACCATTGCTAGCCACAAATCAAAAAGAATTAAAATTGTAAATTAGGTTTATGCTAAATATCAAACAAGGTAAAAACAAAACAAATTTAAATAGACAAAAAGATTGGTAACGGGAATAAAGTCTGATTGTGGTTGGCTTGTAATTAATTCTTTTGTTATTGTCTGCAAAGTGGAAGAAGAAAGGGAAAAACAAAGTTTGCCTGAATGTCTCACATGTTACTTTTGGTTACACCTCACTCGTCTGGAAGAGCTTTAAATGTAATTACATAATTACATTACATCTTAATGGTGACAAGGTACTTGGGAGACCATGCAGAATGTCACATTAAGAATGTGGTGTTAAAGAAGGTTAGATTTCAGTAATAGTCTGTTTTTAGTGTCAAAAAACATCATTTAGCAATGTGTAACAGATCATTTGAAAATACTTTGCTTCCTAACACCAATTGCTGTTTCGATTACATTCCTCACGTTCCAAATTAGTATATCGGTCACGACTGCTTCGATTCCTGCTCTACACACGGCATCGCAGGATTCCAGAATGCCAGCATTATTCTACAATACGGGTCATGAATTATGTTTCACGTGATGCAACTTACATGATACATATCTTAATAACTATTATATGTTTAAACAGTTTTTCTGTTTTAAACACTTTAACTTACCCTAATCTAACTTGACTTTAAAAAGCAAGCTCAAATAAGTCACGTTATTTCACTACGTTTTAATGCATCATGGAAAAATAGTAGTATATTGTTTTCTATTTTGGTTAGACCCATTCAAAGTTTATTTCCCTTAAAGTTCAAAACTTTCCAATGCTGGAAGAATAATGCGAAACTCGCAAATCCTAAAACTGGCGCCATTCGATGAAACATGTGCAAAGTTCTGGTTTTAATGGTGTCGAATCGCTGAAAGATAGCAATACATAAATTGCGACGTAATATACTTTTGCAAAGTACGTATTTCGCTTGAAATTTTGCCATCGCTGCGAATAAAGCAAATAAATTGCGTTGTTTAAAATTCAACATGTGTAGCACGGCAGCCATCTTGACCGCGTTAGGTAAACAAGGAAAACGCTCGTTCGTGTAACACATTTGTATCATGTAGAATGTTATATAGGCTAGACTTCCTTTCTACATTTATTGCAACTTTGAACGCGTCCAGCAGGAAATTTCACGCGCGATTAATAAAAGAGCAAAGGGATGATAACGTGACCTGTGAGTTGTGATGGTTGGGTTGCATCCTGAACATTTTACCGAAGTGGAAATTTAATAAATACAGTAAAAATTTCAGTTTTAAAATTCATTTTCGCCGGAAGAGAATATTTTACCGGATTTTTTTTGGATTTTATGATTGCACTTTGCAGGTTATAATGGTTTAAACATGGTTTGTGGTCGTAAATATTGCGTCTTGTTACATTATTCATTAAAACACGAAGTAAGCTCCTTGAAAACGCTTAAAACCCTCTGGAAAACTTGCAGCGTCCAGTGTGTCAGATTTATGAATACTACTTCACATGTATTACACTGTTCTGCGCACATTGCAAGTGTAATAAAGTAGAATGGAGCATGTTAGGTATATTTTAGGTTGTATGGTCTACAACACATTATTTATAATATTTAAAGGGGCTTAGGATGTTGGAGTTAAATTTAAATGTCATATTTATATATATAAATGATAAAATAAATATTAATTTAAAAAATGTCAGCTTTTCTAGAATTTAGTGTGAAATATAGAGTTTAGCTCGTGGAACCCATCAACAAAAGCAAAGTTCCTTCAAATACATTTAAAGGTTTCATATCATAGAAATTAATATTTATTTTATGATTTTGGAATCTTCAGAGTTCCACCTTTCACTCTCAAGGTACAAATCAAATTGTTACTAGTCTGTTCACAACAAACCCATCTCATCCACATTCCAATTTTCCTTCTTTCTTGCTTATAGTAGTCCTCCATAAACCTCTAAAAACATAAAAGAATAAGGAATAAAAACCCTGACGTTTCTACGTTTTCTGCACGACGTTTTTACCTCGTTTCAACGTAATGTCCAATCATAATACTAGCACCCTATTGAGACCAAGACAGAAAGGGTGATTTCCTTGCCTTTGCCGTACCTCTACTTTAGCGACAGTTTTATTCCCTTCTGCATCAATGCACCTTGTTCCATATCCGCTATAATCCTGACTTTTGCCTTCACTGGCCGAAGCCAAGAAGCGTGCGCTATGTCCTCCTGAGCCAAGTCGCAATTCACATTTTTGGTCCTATGAGAAATTCAGCATCGTAACTAGAGTGCAAGGCGGGTACATTTTGTAATACCCACATCTGTCCTCAGGAGACGCGTTGAAGGAATTCCAGGAAAAAAGGATATAACTTGGGTGGTGACGTGATACCACGTACAAGGTGCAGACGCGAGCAGTAGGTTACAACTTAAATTAACCCTTAGAAAAACAGCGTGCAGAAGACAGAAAACAAAAGCGACGTTGGAAAATACGAGTCATGAGAAGAAATAACATTTGGAAACAAAAACACTTACAAAGAGTCCTAAAAACAAATAAAACTGAAGAAAAACTAAGTGGGGAGCATCATATTAAAGGCACCGGTGTGCCTTTTAGAAATAATTGTAGCTTAGTACGAACCAACCAAAGTGATGTATTACTTAGAAAATTGCAGGGTTCCAACTAAATTGCAAATAAATTACCATGATGTAATTTCTTAAACTACCTGCTCTACACAACTAGCCTACACTATAAGCATATTTGCATTGTAATCATTATAAGCCTAGTTTATTCCGCTAGCCCTTCGGAACTACGATGATGAATGTATTAATAAACTCAGGAAACCTGCTCATTTCCTCCCTCGTGCCTCATGAATATCTAAGTCAAAAACCGCATAACAATAGATTAAAGACGAACTTAATTCAAGCAAGAAATGCAAGAACCTGGTCATAATCAGAATATAATTGGATTTTGGGGTTTTGTTATTAAACTTGAAAAAAATAAATCAAAACAAATAATCATTGATGAATAACAGGAGGTTATAATTCATAATGTGATATGGTTGCTCCTTTTGACATGGTGGTTGCTGAAAAGTGGGACAGCTATCAAAATATCATGGAAAGTTATAAAGGCTTGGCTGGGAATATTGTACTCACAAGAGTAATAACACCAATTGATGTTGGTATCCCTGGAATAAAATTAGAGTCTCATCAGAGGTGGATCTTTACACCTTTTTATACCCTTAGGGTTTTAAAAAATTATCCTAATACACAGTATCACAGATTTTTTGCGTCGTTCTACTTGTTTTTCAGCGCTCTTTTAATAATTTTATTTTCCAGGCAAGTGCAGACAGTAAATCAATGCAAACAATCGCAAGTCAAGGCGCGAGATACTCTGGAGCAAATCTCTCCTCGCCCGAATCTGCTTACTCGACAGGATATTCCACAGACGGCACATCACCTGGTGCCCCTCCTGAGTACTACATCAATATCCGAACAGGTAACATATCCGACGAAGTTACTGCGGAAATACAAAATAACAACAGTTTGAAAACCTAAGTTGATTTTTCTTCCATTCATACAAGTTTTATACAGTGATATGAAACCATTTTCCGAAACTTAACCTCCGAAAACTTTGTCATTTCCGCTTATACCTTCGTTCTATAACTTTTTTCTCCTAAACGAAGTTGTAAAACTTTCGTCAACCACGATTTGTAGAGGAATTTATCGACGATTCCTTTGATGCTTTTTCTCACCGACAGGCACGCGATACTTTCCTTCCGAGAGCGATAAATGCGCGCCGACGCCGCCCGGCAATCACTTAGAGGCCACGACGCGACCGTTGCCACCGCCGCCGCCGTCGAGAAATAATTTATCACCTGTCATCCGCCCGGCGACCGCAAGTAGCAACAACAATGCGCCAAGTCAGGTTTCAGAGCGACCAGCCAGCAATAACGCGGTAAGAAAAAGGAATCCCTGCAAGTGCTCTTAGAATTCTGAGTAATTAAAATTGTAGGGTCAGGATTATGATAACACCAAATTGGTCCCAGTGCGGATCCACAATCTTCCAAACGCAGGGATTGTTGTTCCCAATCAGTTGACTCAAGTTGTCGTGCTTAATTCCAGTCTGATGTCTCCGCGGCAAAGAAACCGCATTCGGACAAACCCATGGGTCCCTGGCTCCAATCTAAGCCCGTGTAATAGTTCAGTGGGGTTGCATGTGAAGAATGACTTGACACCTCAAGCTAGTCTTATAAGCAGCCCGTAAGTTAAAAATCAAATAATTTATAGTTTACCAGTCCTCGAGGGTCTACAAAAGAGATTATCTTAAAGTGATGGTTATTAGTTGGGTTTTTATCTGTTCCAGTGTCCCCACGCGGTATTTGAGCCCGACCGTCCCCTGCAGTCCAATAAATCGCGTCGCGCGTTGCGCCTCGCTCTCCTCCTCTTCCTGCTCATCCCTCTCGGCCGCCAGTCTGAATTGGGACGCGAATCTCGTCCGTGACGATCCGCCAACAGCGCCGTCGACCGTTCTAATTACAGCTGCAGTACGCAGTCCTCGGTTCCACACCGGGAGCGATGAGGACGACGATTGTACCCTCAATGAAATGATGGGCAAGTACGATGAGAGTTACGTTTATGAAAAGGAGACGGATATTCTCAGCGACAGTGACCCAACAGACTGCGAAACGGACATTGATACTGGTCAGGATGGTGGGGACGAGGATGATCCCCATGAAGCAGAGTTTGATTTCATTGACAATGGATCCTTTCTAGAGTTTAACATTAAGGATGAACGCTTAAATACAGGCCATTGCACGTATTACAATTTTGAAATGCAAAGAAAGATCTCCAGGAAACGGACAACACGAAGGTCTAGAAAAGATAGTCACAAGTCCGAACGTCGTCGAAGATCAACCAGTTGTAAGAAACGCCACAAACTTCCAGATTCGCAAGCAGTACTTATCTGTGAAGGTACCAGGAGTGCAGGTGCAACGCCAATTTCAGTACGGCGAACAAAACATCCTGTATCGAAATTGGCTTTGGATGATACTTTCAGACGACGATCCAACTCTGTGAGCATCCCACGAGACCCCCACTTCTTTGACAAACGCGACAAGGAAGCTGATTTGAAATACAAAGAACTGATTGTAGAAGCCGAGCATATTCTGAAGAACATGAAGTGTGTTAATCCCAACGGGTTGTCTCCACGTCGTGTGCCGGGCCCAGCGAATAAAAGAGTGGAGTTGCTACGAACTGAGAATCAACCGGCTAGCGCTAAACCTTCAGAGTTGAAGAACAGACTGAGTGAGGACCTCGTTTTGCATCCACGCATTCCGTCCACTTTTTCGCCGAGGTTCTCACCGAAACGAAACCATATTACCAAGTTCATCAATAGCAACTCTCCCATTATGATGCGGCGGGAGGAGGTTACACATAGTCCGGTGTTGTTTAGAAGGGCTGGGGATTCACCTTTATTGAATAGAAGACAGCCGAAAACGGATTTACCTTCGCGGAGAAGTCCTAAGTACAGAAAGAAGCAGCTGTTAAAGCAGAACCATGAGCGAGAAGGCAAAAACTGTTTCAGTTCGGATTCCGAAGAGGAGATTGCGGGTAACTGCGAGAAAATATTTGCTAATGAGTGTCCACAGAGTGAGCCTGTCAAGAGGAAGATTTACAGCAATCAGAACAAGTGTGTCGCTTTTAATTTGGCACAAAATGTTACAACTCATACAGGTTGGTATGCCTGCTAGTTGATAAATTAAAAGAAAATTATTGGGTTTGCCTTGAAGGAAATACGAGAAGTGTAGTTTCCTAGTTTGTTTGAGGTTTCCCGCACCCTCATTTAATTCCACTACAATTTCCCGAGCTTCCAGGCCGCACCCCCTAATTGGAAGGATAAAGAGCGGCATTAAAGTCAATATTGAAACACTGCTTGTTGGTTGAAGGCGCATCATTTTTAATCAATAACTCAACGCGCCTTTCCGCACACAACAACCACTCCAATACCCACTTCCAAGTCGCAACCAAATTATAAATAAGTTCCTAGTTTCATCGCACCATCAAATCAAATACCGTCTCTAGGTTCCCAACTCTAGCCTAATCTAATAAGTCCGCCAAACTTTCGCACAGTCTCAACCCGCATCCAGCTCCTACACATCTAATTTACTACTCAACGTCGTGAAACTTTCCTAATTTAAGCTGATTCCAGAAATTTCAATGTCAATCGAAGAGACATGCCGCAAGAGCTGCGAGAGCCTCCGCCAGCAGGTGTTGCTCAACACGATATCAAACCTGAAGCGAAGTCTCGAAGACCAATCAGCGTCCCTGAAGCAGGTCTATCGCAGCTCACAGAACCTGCATACTTAAAACAGGATAAAGGACCGTGCAAATATCCCAGATGGCAATAATAAGAAGTCATGCAATCCGATGAGGAATTGAGCGCAGAAAACTATTACTCCGATGCATACCGTACGCATTTCTCTAGTCTAGGCCTCGCTAGACACGCCGATAGAAGGCGTGGAAGATAGACAATGTCGACATAACCTAAATACGTAGTTAAAGTTTTTTATGATGGGTCTAGCAAGCCAAAAGAAGATTGTTTTTCCTTTAGACAACTCTAGAAACATTTAACAGTAGTACATCTCCAGCTAGTGAATTTTTTAGACCTTCCTGCGAAAAAGTATGTAATGTTGTATACTCGACTAACCTAACCCTTAACTAGACTCTACACAGTCGTGTGTTTTGGTATAACATTTATAGCGGACGTAGATTTTTCATAAGCAGTAACAACGTAGCCGGTTTTATCATAGTCCCTACTAGTCCCTCGTTTCCTATTATGATAATTGTTATTGGGTAAAGTTAGACGAATCGTTGAGTAATTTTAATTTGAACGTGTAGGATGGAAGTCGTTGCAAAGGTGTGGGACCGAGCACCGATGGCGATAATCACACACCTTTCGATTTTCAGATGGATTCACTTACTCCCACCTGGAGAATGCCGCACCCTGTATTACACCCTGTATACACGCCAATATGCTTCCGTAAATACTTGTACCACCACTCATTGACTCTTTAGTCAGCTGACTATGTACACAGTAAATGTAGCAAATGTGAAGAGTGTGCGTTTTTCGTTCAAGGGCACTCAAACTATTTTTGTACTGGTTGATGTGCGAACAACAATTTGCTCTTGTTGGGCAAGATATGCAACTGATGGTGCGCGCTAGTTGGCGACGGATAAAATATTCCAAGCTGATAATGACTTTTTCATTCGAAATTTTTGTGTATATAGTATGTATACATGTTGTAAACATGTGCAATATTGTTATGATTGTTTTATATAAAAAATTATAACTCAAAAAAGAAATCTTATACAGTCTTAATTATCCCCAACATATGTTTTTATACACAACATATGAAAAAAGTAGCTGTTTACATTTCTGCAACTAAAAAATACTTGAAAGAAAGTCCAATTGGAATTAGTACAATTATTCATATTAAAGGACTTCATAGAGGTAAGCTGCGCAATCCCTTTTTTTTTTTTCAATCAGAATTTACACTTTTTGAATACACTAATAGTAGTGATGTCAAATACTAGTCATTTTTGACATTTACAGTTCAAACTTGCATGGTAAATTCAAATTTGCGCATGCGCAGCTTTAACAAAACTTAATACTACCGCTTCTTTTCAAACTTTATGTGCGAACCAACCTATCACGTAGAATAAAATAAGTTCTTGATTATTTCCAAATAATATATTTGAATTATAAAACACGTTTACAATTATACACATATTCGGTATATGATTATGGTATATGAACCGAACTAAAGTTACCAGTCTTCTTGATTCCTATAACCCCTTTTTACAATTTTGCACTCACCACGCCTCACACCTTTGCTACTTACAAAAATACGCCCAAAAAAAACATAATATTGCACAATTTCAATTCAACCAAATACAACATTGAATGATAAAAACCTCCTAGCCTCACAGTAGTTCCAAACAGAATTTTGAAGGTCACTTTACTGCAAAATGTATACACATAAAATGGCATCGTCTTACACTTCTCCATCTTCATCGGTTATTAGTAAAGTACAAAAAAATATCTCATTTCTTTCATCTCTTTGCATCTGTTTCGTGCCGTATCTCACATGACAATGTGTGGACGACTTTGTCAAAAATATATTATTCTCTTGTCATTCCCAGAACTATTGGCTTCTAGGTTGGTGAAGCCACAGGTTCTTTGTTTTTGTCCAGTTTTGTTAGTTAGGTGGGAACGTTGGAATTATTAGTGACATGTGACTGTTATTAAATGAATGATCAAAGTATATACCTAGTTTGTGGACGTTTGAAGGTAGATCACTCTGGGGAGCTTCAGAAGTGTGATGATTTTGATTGGTGTCTGTTTGGGAAAGATTAGCATGGACTTTACTTGCGTGTAGAATCATCTGGTACTTATGATCAAAGTTTAAATCGCAATGTTCACATCTTACACGCGTTTCTGAATGGTTGTGAATGTTGTGCAGAAATAGTTGATGATGATGAATAAATTCCCTTAATTTCGGGCACTTCCCACAGAATAATTTAGTAGGAGTAAGACTAGAAGTTGCTTTTAATATTACTGGTGCTTTTAACTCATTTTCTAAGGTCGCGTCTAGTGGTTTGTTTGTAGAGTGAGTGGGCATATGACCAATAACTTCCTCCTGTGTCCCAAATGACATATCACAGTACCTGCACTGATATTTGTTCCCACCTTTGGTCTTACCGGGATTGTAGTTTTCTTTTTCTTGTTTCACCTTTTTCTCTTTGCCGATCTTGAATCCTTTGTGAGCTGTTTTCATCGCGGGAGATGCGGTGCGCTCGTGCGTCCATTGGTGCGTCGCCAAGGAGGCATCATCTTCAAACTCGCACCCGCACGTGCGGCAGACGAAGAGCGGCAGCTCCGGCTCATCGTCCGGCGTGCCGTGGCCGCCGCCGACATCTCCCGCTTCAAGAAAATCCGACTGCACTCGATGGCTCAGCCTAGACATGTCCTCAGCGCCACCGCTGTTGTCGCATTCTGGTTCCGATCCATCTGAAGCCTCCATGTAGTTGAACAGTCTTGCAGCTCCATGTTGCTTAGGTATGTGTGGTTTCCAAGGTTTTATATCTGGAGGTGGTCCATGCAATAGTCTCTGTCCATGTAAAAGTGCAGCAGCTGCTATATCTTGAGATTTGAGTGTTTGAGAGGTCCTACAATGCGAACCAACTTTACAACAATGAACCACATTTGATAATTAAATAAGGAGAAACATACCCAAAGCCACCACCGCCACTTGTAACTGTACTGTTGGCAAAGCTAGTGTTTCTCAGAACGTTACTAGCTGCAGTAGAGGTATTGGAACGACGCTGTTCCATTGGACTGCAAGAGAAACCACTTTATTAAACATTTATTTTAAGCACTGGATAGTGTAAAGCACTTACTGATGTTCAGCTTGGTGTGCAGTTAACTGCTGTTGGTCATCAGCCATGAAGGTACATTTACTACAAGCTCTTTTATTGTGGACCTTCAAAACATGGGTTGCTAGTCTTTCAGACCTTGCTGCTTTGTAATCACACAACCCGCATACGAAAGGTTTCAAGTGTGTGTTCATATGTCGCTTTAAGCACCAATTATCTACTCCTGACCATGAACAGTAACAACAGGAAAACCTCTTCTCTCCTTTTTTCTTTCCGCCACCTCCTTTAGAAGAAGACTTTCCTTTTATCGGTGATGGTTCTATATTGTTTCTGCCCATACTAGCTAGATTTCTATTAATGTTGTTATAACTATTTGGTATTGAAATAGCTGGATTGGAAATTCCTGGTGTTGAATGATGTTCAATCCCAGGTTCTCCATTGTTTGTCGTGTTGTTGTACTTTTGATAGTAAGACATTCCAGAGGCATTTTTCGGAGGATGTCTTCGTATCCTATTCAGGTCATACACATGCTCCCTGTGCATTCTAAGGAAGTGTTTCTTAACATGATCTGCTCTGTTGAATTGTTTCTGGCATACATAACACTGAAAAGGTTTCTCCTCCCGATGGATATTCTCATGTCTTGTAAAGAGATCTCGTCTATCCGTAGCATAAGGACAGTAACTGCACGTGTATCTTTTGTTAGCTCCACTTACTACCCCTGAAGGAGTGTCAGGTGGTGTTGGAATTGGTTGCTGTCTACTTGCATTCGCATTGTGTTGACTTGTATTACTAGATGCTGAGTAGTCTTCTACCGACGAAGTGCTTGGTGGTTTATGGCAGGTACTTTCTAATCTCGTCTTTAACCTTTGAAGATATCTAGTTACTTCTTGAAGAACTGGGTTGTTTTTAAGTAACGCATCTGTAGTCTCTTCAGTGTCAATATTGTGTTGTCTAGTTAAATGCATTCGGACACATCTGGCCCACGCACTTTCGTAAGGACATTGTGGACATTGAAAAACGCGGAGGTTTGAATGGGTTCCTAACCAGTGCTCAGCTACCCGAGGTAGATACCCAATACAATCACACTCAGCACAGCGGAATAACTTTTGTGCTGGATTGTAACTGGCTATTTTGGACTGTGTCCAAGGAATATGATCTTCACTTATGATCCATTTGTCTTCAAAGTTGGGATTGGGCTTATGTTGTTGAAAAGGTGAAGGAAATCCATTTTGCATTAAAGCTGCTAAGCCAAAAGCAGTGAGGTGTTCTTCAGGTTTGAGCATCGGTGTGTCGATGTCATAGTCGATGGGGGTGAGACCGCGATCTGCGGAAGCTCCCCCCAGCTCTGGGAGACCATCCTCACCGTAGAGCTTTCGTGTTATCTCCTTGAACATGTCCTCATAGCTATCGATAGCGTTGCCTGCCATCGGCATTGCCACTTCCATCCTTGGAGAGAAGACTCAGTAAGAACTTCTTATAATCTAAAAGCGTGAGGTAGAAATAAGTTCATTGTGTCTGTTTGGAGAATTTTCATTACTACAGTGTAGTGATCGACTGTGAGGTGGCGCTAGGCATGCCTGCATTGCATAACAAGAGAAAATTCCTCACGTACTGCATCGCACTGAAATTGCGTTACAACAACTTCCTGATTTCCGCTTCCTACACCAGCAGACAAAAGCGAAAATCACACAAATGCAACGCAAAAAGCAACCATAACGCACTTGCCATTCTCACCCCGTGCACCTAATCACTTCCGTCATGCTACTTGCTTTCACCTCACACTCGCACGCGTTCTAAATCAGCCAAACTGCACTTACCATTTTCCGTGTTGCTCCAGGAGACACGGGAAACCGTCGTGGACGCGACGCCACCGCTGCACTAGGCTGCCGCCGCGTGGTGCGGCATTTTCGAAAAGTGCCACCTGCAGCCCCAGCCGAGCGTTTGAGATATCTGACCCACCCTATGCAACGCAGCACCCGCCGCCCGGGGCCAGCCACCCCTCTCCCGACCGGCGTGTCCCTCCCGGCGTGCGCCCGTGTGTGTGTGTGCGTGCAAAGCGCCCACCCTCGCCCTCGTACGCGCGCGAGCGCCTCCCTCCGCCCGACGCCTGCCACCCCCGCGCGGCTCACCGGACGGCGTTCGTCATGCTTTTCTTCGGCTCGTAACGATTTTCAATCAGACGTGCGCCAGTCATCTCTAGTCTAGATCCAGGAAGTTCATTATTGTTGTATAAATATATCACAACATTACTTTGACAAAGGCTCATAAATACTTGACTTGAAATAATTGTTTTGTGAGAAAACTAAAAAATGCTTTGTACTAATTACGGATAGGAGCAAGAATATGAACTAATATTTAGAGATGTTTTAAGATTAGAAGGAAGAAGATCCAAGTTAATATTCTCGCAGTTTTAGATCAAATTATTTTCTACAAAAAAATTTAATTTTTTTCTTTATTTTGCAATATTTTAATAAATGCCTTTGTTTTCTGTATGAGTTATCGACGTAAAGTAAAGAGTATTTGTCTCCCTGGTGAAAGGGTCGCAGGGTGCAGGCAGAGGTGGGGTAAACCGCGCGCAGGGTGTTGCTTAGCAACCAGATATAACTCACATAAGAGTGAGTTGTCTTTATGCCCTCTTTTCTAGATCAACATATTCGCCACATTAAAAACAGCCACTTTTAAAATTGTCCTCTTAAAACAATCGGATCAATGACCTTGAGTACATCTCTCTCTGCCGGAACCAGTTGCATTGCCCATTTTTTCGGCCTGGCCCAGCGGCGTGGCAGCCGCCGTAGTACTCCGGCGCGCAGGCAGCGCTAGCGGCGGCGATGATCGATCGCGCGCACATCCCATTCATGCGCCGCCGCCGCCGCCATGTTGCGCGCGCTCCGCCAGAGACGTCGCGGACACGGACCCGCGCCCATCGGCTGCTCCGCTCTCGTCGGCTCTCACACGCTCTGTCGCGACAAGCGCCGATGGGTGTAACGCGCGCCTCGCAGCCTCGTCGACGGTAAGGGTGTGTGGGACGCTCGCACCGCGAGTGGTGGTGTGCCATGCGGAGGGTGCCCGCCGCGCTGTCGACCTGGTGAGCCTGCCCGCGAGCATATTAACTGTGCTGCTGCAGTGCGTGCCGCGCCGTTCGAGACCACCTGGCGGCTGCTGGATACTGAGCCCACCGCCACCGCACCGGGTATGAACGCGGGGACGGGCACGTGCCGCGCGCCGCTTCTTCATGGCCATTGAGAAAGGTACGCTCTTCCTGCAGATCTTCACGCACCGCGCACACCCACATTTCACGCTCATTCACCTGCTGGCGCAGATCGATACGCAGAACGCGCTCAGCCATCCTGACAACCCGCATCAAAACATGCATGAAAACAGTCGCACGATGTCATCAGCAGCGTACAAAAGTGTCGCTGCTATTCATGCAGACAAAAGCGCGACACGTTCGTAGGAAAACATCTTACAGCCTTGTGCTGCACTCGTCAAAATATAGGTCAACATAACATAAGCATGCAATGAGTCAAGTCGCGACACAGCCCAAAAAATGCATCCAAACAGCGCGCGGTAAAAAAGACCTCAGCGCGTGATTTCCAAATCAATGCGTCGCCGTGATGGATGACCAATTCTGCGAAGTGCGTTCTTTATGCAACAAGTACTTGCTCCTTGCGCGTTCCTGCACGTCCTGCACATGCTCGTGTGGATGTGCGCGCGCGAGCAACACAAATATAATTATCTAAAACTGGATCGCACGATCGCGCATTCAGCGTGCAGGCCTCATGACCTGCTTTCCAACCATTTCCAATTCACTCGGCGCCGATTTCCCGACGCGCGATAATGACAAATTGCCAAAACCTGCAAAAATTAATCAACAATCAAAAGCATTTCCTGCGCTTTCCTCTATTAAACGTCACAACAAAAAATGATTTGCTATTGCAATATCATTCGACATCCTGTGCCAAAAAGCGCTACACAAACAATAGCTTCATGTGGTGGCTGCACGTCAAGCGTTTTCCGCCATTTCCCAATATGCAGCTTTATTCATCTCGTAAACAATGGATTGTCATCAAGCATCAGACGTTGCACGTATTGCGCTGCATTCGACGACTAAAATTACACTTTTTTATGACACCGATTTTCCAGCAATTTCATCACAATTTCACGCGTGATTCATTTGCACACAAACAAAAAATAACGAATAAATGTAGAGCTTTCCTACATTTTACTTCTATTTTCTATTGTTTCAAGGCACAAAATTGAATTAAACCCACAAAAAATTGTGATATTTATGACCAGACGCGTTTTTCATATTAATGGAGAGTTATAACAATCGTGGGAATGCAGTTTGAAAATTAAACACGAGGTAAATATTGATTTTTTGAAGCATAGCAAGATTTATTCGTCTTTTTTCGCAGTAATGCTATTTATTCACTTCTGTCCTATTTATTACGGTTACACAATGTCATAATTAAGTAATACCTTTACAACTTGGCTTCACCTCACCTAACCTAATCAAAGCTAATTTACTTCTCCTCTTTGAAAATATATTTCCTTTTCTTGGTTCTAACTCTCCTTCCTTTTCAGATGTCCTGTAGCGTAAGCGAGCGTCTGCCGGAAAACAGAGCCGGCGCCGGTGGCGGCTGTCGTCTGAAGGGCTCGAGCAACACCAGCCTCGCCACGCCGCCCAACTCCAAAGGCGGGCAGCAGGGCGCGGCCCCCGTTGGGGGTGGCAACGGTGCCCTGCGACCCCGGCCGTGTCGACTCTGCTGGTGTTGCTGCTGCAGTTGTTGGTAAATACAGCAGCACTTATTAATTAAGACAATCTAAATAGACAACCAAACATGCAAAGTTTTGACATCTTGTCAGTTTATCTAGCGGTTAATGTCACAAACATTAAAAATGAAGCAGTCTTGGACTTGATGGTTTTTAATAAATTGTCTTTAAGTTAGTTCCACTTGAAAACTTTCTTCATTTTTCTTTTATTCCGGATATTTCATTATCAAAACACATTTAATGAGATTTTCAATTGTGGAGCTTTTAGGATGAAAAAAGTGTCACCTTTCATAGCATGTTAAGGTAAACTGCAAACATTGCTGAAATTCTTCCTTTCAACGTCGGCTTCAGTTTAATTTCGGCACTAATATTTACATTATCGACGTTAACGCTCAACAAGCGTCTCTTGCGAAATAATTTTACAACCTAAATTTGTACCTTCAACAACAATAATCTCGCAATCTTTCAAAAAGAGAGCCAAGAGTAGAAAGAAGCCAGCAGGCTGGCTTTTATTCACCGTATTTTTATTATTTGCATTGCAGATTTCTGCAATTTCCTTCAATCTCACGGTTTCGCTTTATATTTCATCTTCGATCACGAGCAGGCAAAATCCAATATAAGCATAAAACCTGCCCTAAAATCCAATAACTTAAATATACAGTGCGCTAAAGAAAGTCATCAAATATACACGGAAAAGTTAAAGCGTTCTTAAAACGATGGGTGGCCTGCAATCAGCTCGTCATTGAAGCGTCAAGAAAGCATAAATTAATAGACTGTTGTCAAGGGAACAGGAATCAAAACACAAGCAAATAAAAAGCACGTAAAATTCGTTCTGTATACCTGAAACAGCTTAGTGAGAAACAATCAGAATGATTGGTGTCGAATGTAGGTTAGGTTGAATCATATATATATATAGCCTATATATGCATCATCAATCTACATACATAGACGTTGATAGCATTATCAATTTAATTATCGCCAGCGAGTGAAAATCGCCGACGCGTTCATCATGCGGGCCGATCATGCGTCGAGCCGAGGCGGTAGCGGCGTTGACAACGAGGGGTTGACCAGTTAATAGTGGTGGACGTTAAGGCGTACAGCGCGGAGATTCTTTTGTTTTTCGAGCCAAACTTTATTAAACAAAAACAATAGAATTAGAATTGTAGCAAATAAAAGTATTTCAATGATGAGATATTTTTTGAAAAGGCTTAAAGAACGGTAATGAGATAGGGAGTAAAATTGTTATTAAATATAGGTGTTAAATAGGTATTGATTTCTATGAATTTTGTTATTTTTAGTTCGACCCCAGGTAAAGGCAACGACGAAAACGGCCCCGCAAAAAATACCTCACAAGGGCCTGACATTGATGGGGATCCACCGTGAGTAATTTTATTGTCCTTTCCGGTTTGCCACAACTCCATAACTTTTAAATCACCAATGAAACGATTTATTCAATCAAGTTCGATATTTACGTCTGTTGGAAATGTATCGATCGTCAGCGGGGAAAAGATAACATCGCCAATACAATTTCTCATTTGAATCAAACAAATTGGATACAAACATAGAGTGTGTTTATCAAAACCCTATCCCAATCAGAATATATCCATACCTTTAAGATAAAAATCAGTAATCTACTCCGGCAATGTCCATTTCTTATGTTCATTTTTCATCCTTAGGCCATCCCTGGATGAAATCCGCAGCTGGAGCCGCTCCTTCGACAAGCTGATGCGAAGCGCAGGTAAGCAAAAGACTCCTCGTGCACGTCTCAATTAAATTTAATTAATTAAACAAAGCGCGTCCCGCATTATCAGCATCTTGGCACATTGTGCTCGTGCGAGGCGCGCAGCGGAGGCGGTAATGCGCTTAGTGTGAATGTGTGACAGTAATATGCTCAATGCATAATGTGGGTACTCTGCTTGCAGCTGGCAGGAAAGTGTTCCGCGAGTTCCTGAAGTGCGAATACTCCGAGGAGAACATTCTGTTCTGGCTAGCGTGCGAGGAACTCAAGAAGGAGACGGGACCAGACGCCATTGAGGAGAAAGCGAGGATTATCTATGAGGATTTTATTTCGATTCTTTCTCCGAGAGAGGTATGGAAGCTTTACGTGGAGGAAATGTGATAAGAATTGGTCAATGATGCTTTATTAGAAGTAAAATTATTTATAAGTTTATTATTTTAGAAACAAAAAAACAGCTAGATAGAGTTCCTTTGGACAGTGTCAGAATGAAGTAAAGGTAATCCCTTGGTAATTATCTTGTAATATTTTTCACTTTAAGGTATCTTTGGATGCTCGGGTGAGAGAAATCGTCAACCGTAAAATGGTGGATCCAACCCCAATGACATTCGACGACGCTCAGCTGCAAATCTACACGCTGATGCATCGCGACAGCTACCCGCGCTTTGTCAATTCGCCAATGTACAAGGCGTTGATGCAGCAAGGCGGCGGGGGTGATGACAGCGCCCCTATGCTGGTCGACGACGACGGCCCGCACGGTTAAACCAGCCGTCTCCCAACCATCGGCGTCGGCGGCACGCAAAGCGATATCATTGAGCCTACCCCAAACAAAAAGTGCAAACATTCAGCAAAGACTTGCGCCACGCAGCGGCCTAAAACCAACCCCCAGGAATACGAATGCCATCGACCAAGCGCCTAACTCGCGAACGTCAACGTCGCCGTCGCCGGGCAGTTGCAATAAATCGATGTGTGGATGTGTCGAGTGCAGGATGACATAAAACGCACAATGTATATCGCGCCAGGACCAGATAATACCGCGACGCGCTGCGCTAACTATCCGCCAACTTGACAAGGAAGCAATAGCACACATAATAATCGAAGACGTCGAATCTGTGGGCGTTATGTTTTTGTATACATGCATGAAGCCTGGCCTCAATAAATTTTGAAAGTCTAGCGACGTGTAGCCCAACTGCGTTTTGGTCAAGTGGACGCAGGGCCGAAGTGACACCAACGGACATCCAACGAATGCAGATTATGGACCCATTTGGGAATTCGTTGGGTTCTCTTTTTAGGAAAAAAATCAAATACACTTGTACACGTTCTATACAGCTTTGGAGCCAAAGAGGCAAGGTGCGGGTTTGCGTTTGTTGTAATAATTACCGGCTACCAACATGGCCGCTACGAGTGTAAACGGCGCGACACTTGTGCGAACAATTGCATCTAGTCTTGTCTAGTGTACCAAAAAACTTAAACGTAAGTAATGTATTGTTAGTCTCAAATGAAACAAGTCTCAAAACAAAAGCATAAAGCAAATCATTATCAAGATGTAAGAGTCTCGATATTTACTTTATTTTCAACAAACACGCACGAAATGTACAATCCACAAGTGACAACAAGTACGTAGCATTTAACTCTGATTACGTCTAAGTACATAATTTACGGCGGATTTTGTGTAACATAAACCATAGTGAATCGAGCGCATATCCGCACCAGACCAAGAATGTTACACGAATACGTTTTCGAGCATGAAAAAATGAACAAGCAACAAATTATATAGATAAGATGATATCACGCGCGCATCATGATATCGCGTTGTTTTCACACCTTAACCCCCTGACCTTCTGTGCCACTCATACCTCAATCCCCTTCTTGTACTTTGGGTTACGTTACCCACCAACGCACAGCATTTTGTTTTCGTTTACACCCACTCTTGGCCGCCATTCGCCGACTCAAACAATATGATAACGATGTGATATACGATACATTTTGGCGGTGGCGGCGTGACCATGCCGTAGCGCACATCTTTACACTCCACCTCCTCGTCTTCTGTAGATTTTCTTTCTCTTATTTCACCTGGTGCACTTTCCGTTTCGATTCTTTCGATACCTTTCTCGCATCGCATTTTTTTCGGTTTAGTGCAGTAATAATAATCGACACTGTGAATTAACATAAAAAATAAATATAAAATATAAAAAGCTAAGTGTTATTACCTAATTTATTTACTGTAGATTATACCTTCCGATGAGTAATGTAAAGTAAAGCCACAACCAAACATGATTAAGAATTAATATTAATAGTACAAACGTTATTACAATATTACATTGCTATCGTTCCAAAACACTGTAGTACATACAATCTTACAAAATTCTGATAAGTTAAAAATCGTATCGTAGTATTTGTATAAAATTCAAAACCAGGAAAGCTTAAAAACATGCACATTCATTTAGCCTTTGCTCTCCACGATAACGGTGCTGAGACCCCCGGGGACCACAGTAGTTTTGTATTGTTCAGGAATTGGATATTCAGCCTACAAATAGAACGAATTAGCATCCTACAATCCAATCAGAACCATTTAAACTACTTACATATTCTCCATTTGGCTTCGGGACTAGAACATTCATCTCGGAAGACTTGGAGCTGACAATCTCCACGTTCAAAGAGTCGTGACTCAAGTACATCTGACACCCATCGGTCTTATCAATAGAAATGGTTGGTACTTTACTAAGAACCTGCATCTGCACTGATTGGCAATTGATAAACTCCACGGCTGAGACCAAACTATCAAAGACAACAGATGTCTTTTTACATGAATCCAACGTAATTGAGTTGATCTTTCCTTTGACTGTAACCGTGGAATCCGTACACTTGAAGAGGTACACGACGTTATTCATCTCAGCCCCATCTACAAGCAGATTATGGTTTCCTTTCTGGAACTCAATCATCCATTTCTTTCCTTCGCGAGAGAATACTGGCGGTTTGTCGACTGGTACGATACTGCAAGCTGGTGCGGTGTTGGTACCCAACTTGAAAGGTGCTGGTCCGGTGCGTAGTGTTGGGTTTTTATGTGTTTGCATATCAGATGTCACTTTTTTAAGACCCTTGGTGATATTCGCACCCTGATTAATCTGCTCAAATAAAGCAGATCGATCTTGGCTAGGATCTACTGATAACGCGCTCAAGTCACACATTGCTGGCGGTGGTGGAGGGCCAGGAGGAGGTGGAACACCAGCAGGTGCTGAGTTTTTACCAGACCATACAAGACCTGTTGTATGATGTTGCTTGACAAAAGCTTGAAGATCGGTCAAAGTCTGCACCCACGACTTAACCCAATCAACGTGTTTTTTGTCCGTCCCCTTCCAGTCTTTCAAAACACGATTAGTGTAAAATTGACCAGCGTCGTTCATTTCTTTAACGTAAGGACCTGGTGTTGGGCTCACTGCTACCCATCCCAAAGCAGGGATGCTCTCGCTGATGGCAGAAAGATGATTGAAATACTGAGATCCGCGATTCTTCTCACGAAATTCCTGAATTTGTTGAATGCACATCGCAGTTGGCTGGATGAGGTTGTTGATATCAGCCTGAGAAGGCTGTTTTGATTCACTGGCAAGCGTAATGTATTGCAATTGGGTATCGAATGCTGTCTTAACCATCGCAGCGTGCTCCGCGACATCACCTCCCAATTGCTGAGAAACAGAAAGGTATTGGGCAAGAGGACCCTGCATGACGTCCTGATAGCTGTAGACACTCATGGCTATTTCTTTTGATTGCACTTCTAGTTGTGGAGATGATTTTATTGTCTCTTCAAAACCAATTTCTACTGGAGTACCGGACAATGACTCGTTGATTAAATCAGGTGCGGGAGGCGGAAAGGGAGTCTCCAATGGTGTGTCCAAGAAGTCTTGTAGAGAAGTACAGGAACTGAGTTTCCTACAAAAAAAAAAAAAAAAATATTAGAACACGATGCAGCTGGCATTAAAGTAGATTTTATCATAAGAAATTAATTACAGAATTTCTTGAACCGGTTGGCAGACGTTTTCAAGGCGTGAGGTGACGTTCTCAAGACGTGACACCAACTTTTCAAGTTCTTGGGAGTGGGGAAGATCTGGAAAAGTTGTGAAAGTCGCAATCAAAACACCGAGAAAATTGTAAAAACATGCTTTTCTTAAATGTTCAAGCTACTAAGCTAGACAACGGCAACTTCAGCAATGACTTTTCCACAAAAACTAAAACTGAGATGAGCTGAAAGAAAAAGGTCGACGTTAGGTACATTATAGTGACATTTTTATCACACGTGGGAGAATTGCTAAAATGTCAACGACATCGCAAACTAAAAAAGCATAATAAAAATCAGAACAAAAACATGCTACTATGTAGTATCCATATCATGGCATATTATATTAATCTCTTCGTAAATGAAATTCATGTTGAAGGTTTCACGCAACACGCTCTGTAAGTAAATTCAATAAAACACGAACTAGACCAACGCACATCTCAGTCAACCTGTGTATCTATCTCGCTGTGCAGCGTTGTAATCCAATTATGGTCAAGACCAAAGCGCAACCACCTTAATAGGGACTTATCTATCACCGGTATGAACGAAAGTCACGAACGTGCTTAAGCACTAAGTGGATTACATTGGACGTCAACTATCAAGCAGTAGCCGGCAAATACGAATAGTCAAGGATCTTGTGAATCGAGTATAAATAACTGAAAATGTATTTGAAATACATGTTTTGAACGCTTGGGATATTTTTACCCACGATCTACTTGGCACGGTAGATATTCTATAGATTATCTGTTACTCCTAACTCATTTGCTATAGTTGTAACATTTTGAAAGATAAAATAATAAAGAAACACGTTAAAATAGAGACCGCGAAATTAACATAATTATCCATAAATAATTCGTCTATTAATAATTTGTTCTGAAAAACAGTCAAAAACTTTTTTGCTCTCGTTTGGTATACCTGCAGCAACACTAGGCCCTAAAGGATCAAAATGGACCTTGTGTTCTGTCGCATTCTGTGCTGCTGTAAGCAACTCTGAGAAGAAACGATGTCTCCGGAGTGCCAACTCATCCTTCCCGATCGGTGTAGCTGGAGGTTCCTGAGTGCCATCTTTCTCCTCCACCTCAGCTTCGTCTTCTTCAGAAAACCACTTTGGAAGTGGGACATGGACTTGCCCTTTAGCTAATGGTTTCCCCATATTTTTGGCTAATTTAACAGGAGGTCCAACGCCTTCCTCAAACACTTCATCGTCAATAGTTTCGGTGAGGTCTTCCTCAAAAGAGTGACCGTTTACTTTGATCTGCACGTCAGTTTGAGAAACTTGAGAGGCTGTGGACTGTATACTTTCGTTAACTTGATCATCTTTATCAGCACCTGAAGTGGACTTTAAAGATTCCAGTTCTGGCAATTCAATTGACCCCTCAACTTTTGCTTGTTTCTGAAGAGTTTTACAAGGGTCCTGAGGTGATTTAGCTTGGAGTGTCTTTGATTTTTGAGCAACCTGTGATTCTTGGCAAGTTGATTGAGCATTTTGCGATTCACTATCCAATGTTATCGTTATATGTGGTTGATGTACAATGACTGCTTCCTTATCAGTCTTATCATTCGATGTATCATCTTCAAGATCCACCCTTTCTACCTCCAACGGAACTTTCTCAGGTTTCTCATCAAAGAGTTCGTACTCGCTCTGCGTCTCAGCATCCCTTGTCTCCTTCCTTCTGGACTTTTTCCTCCCGCAACAATTTCCAAACATTATTATCACTCACAAACACTCTAAATCACACTAATCTCACAAGTATTCAAATCCAGAATACGAATAGTAATCATATTTCTAGATTATCACCAAGTTGCACACCCAGCGGCTTGGCGTGTAAATATCACTAGGGCAGCATCCCTTCCCGAGATGCTACGCCCCTAGTTAAAGCAAACCAACCCCTGACATTGCATTGCCGATCGACATCATGCCGCGACATCTGCTGAACCTTCCGAGAACGGCTCTATTGTCAACACAACCTAGCACTGAAGATTTCCCAAAACACAATTTAGAAAAGTCTCCAATTTTAACCAAGTTTAATACAGTGGTTTGAGTTGTGAAAATAATACAATGCACTTATTATCGTTTATTATCGAGAGCTCAAACCTGGCGGATTTTGAATCATCACGAGCTTGCCGCATATTACTACTGACGTCAAGAATTATTTCATGTTTACAATTAAATTCGCCATCACAAAGTGATGAAGTCATTAAAAAATGTAAAGCAAAGCTAAAATGACCTGAACTTGTTTAACTACATAGCTTACCTCTATGGTCATCAACAGCCAAAAGCAGGCCCTTCACTTTTAACCGCAACATATTCAATTTTCTACAGGAAAATGCCTCTTGAGTCTTAATTAAGGTTAAAAGCCTTGTTCGCTTGAACCCGACCACAACATTAACAAAGCTAGTGCCAACCAGCCAGGAATTCTGGTAATTCGTGGAAACCTCTAGTAGAAATGTAACGAAAAAAAGTACTCACCGGTTTGTTGGGCGTAATCAACGATAACACCAGCCGGATGTAACGCTTACGTCCGCACAACTAGACTGCCACACCGCCGCAACCATAAGATATTTCGAGTGAATGACTCACGTTCCTAGCTTCTCTCATGCGGCCGGCATGTTGAGAGAGGTAGATAACGCCTGAAAAGAGTGACGAGGAGCGAAGTACGAAACCGGGCGTTAGCTCCTGGCCAATCAAGGGGCAACTGTTGGAAAGAAGTGCATGGAGGTAGATTTGGAATAGACCTCTATTAAGGAAAAGAACAAAAAACATGAACTACTTTTGTAGATAAAAGAAAAACAAAAGATTTGGTAACTAAAACCATAATTTTATCATTAAAAGCTCGTAAAAATTTCATAACCAACGTATATTTTGTATCAAGTTTCTAAACTTTTTAATCTAATGGTCGACATCTAGTGGTCGATGGCCAAAGTAGTTATTATTCTGCTAAGTAACCTTGAAATCAGAATCAGCCGGCTGCAAGGCTCACATTACCTCAATAATTCGATCATTACATAATTTAAATATAGTCTAATATGACTTATCAAGCAGGTATGACTTCAACATAGATATTGAACCTAACAACCACTACTATTTTAATCAACGACAAAACGTAGTACTTCAGATTAGGTGCTTTGGAAATAACATATACTTAACCCATATATTAATTTCTTATATTCATACATTTTCAATGCCTTATGTTATTATAAACTCTTCAAGTGTTTGATCTGAATAACCAAATACAACTATCCTATTGTATGTTACTTGTACCATATTGATTGCACTTTCGTGACATGCGCTCGATCCGCGTCCATTATTTGGAAAGGCATTCAGTGTTACACTGATACACAATTCAATGATTCATTGCTGGATAAATTGAAAAATCAATTCACCAATAAATCATTGTATCAAAAAATACTCATCAACATACAAGTCTAGTTGATGAGACAGCAAGTTTACAAACAAGTAGAAAAATACTTCCAGAATGCACCATTTTATTGCATCGTAGCAGTGATTGAGCAATACGCATCAATTTGCTTCGGAAATTAAACTCATTGTTTTATGATAAGCTCGGAAAGCGTTTTGTTACTTTAAGTAGATAATTGCAACACAAATCCCTTCAAGAATGATTGTTAATTTCTGCTTGTTTGCTTGATAGTAGACCAGCTCAATCAAGGCATTTCGTTTGATTAGTTTTGTAAAATAAATTGAAATTTACTGCGAATTTGCTTTGAACTCAAAATTCGGTAGCAACTTATTTTATGTTAATACTACTTAGATTTGGAATTGTTAAAGTTCACTCAGGAAACTTCTTGGTTAAGACAATTCTCCAATTGGTGCGTTCTTCAACCACAGATCGTGTAAAAAATTGTACAAATTGTCACTCACGGCCACCTAAAATCAGATCATTCAGATTAATAAATGATAAGCAAATTGAAGACAAATTACTTTAAAAGGCGTAGGATTCAAATTCCTCTTAATATCCGGTCGTAGAGTCTTCAACGACGCTTTTACTCTATCTCGAATCTCTTTCAGATTGGGCAATGGTCCACGAATCTTTCCATCCTTCCACCACACTCTGTGCAACTTTTCTACCTTTGATGGAATGACATAAGCCCGCTTTGATTCCTCAAATGGATGCCTACACAGCACTTTTTTCTCCACCTGCGGCGCTTCTTCACTCGCTTGTTGTAGTAAGTCAATCAAAGCGAAACCACTCTCGCTGTATAAACGATATGCATCTTTCCGTCCAGGCATGGTCACCTTTCCCACATCTTGACTCAGTTTAATACGAGCCAGCTCATTCAATTCTACCATTTTGTAGACACATCCAAGGGCTGGTTGTCTCTGGCAGGTGACAAGATGTGTTCCAATGCCAAAACAGTTGATTTTGTGTCCTTGTTCGTTAAGGCTGAGGATTGTCTCTTCGTTGATATCGTTGGATGCCATGATCATCAAGTCAGCAAACCAAGGTATGTCGTAAGTTGTAGCAATTTCAATAAAATATTGCCGAGCTACGTTTGATAGGTACGCTAAATCACCACTGTCGATGCGGATGCCAATTGCCCGGAAGCCCAGGTCATTTAAAGCCAGGGCTACTGAACAAAAGTTCAACAGGCCACTCCTGGAAGTTGAACATCAACATGAAGAACAGGATAGCTCATTTGTTAAAGACTGCATTAAAAGGTCACCAAAAATCTACAGAAACCAGATTTTTTAAACAAGTACCACATGCGTTTTACATAGGTAAACAACACAGCCCCCTAACAATCATGCCTTAGCCCATTGAACTGAAGGAAGTTATGATGACGTATGAATGCAAAGACGATGGTAAATTAGTAGCAAATAGCATACGAAGGTACTACATTCAAATAGCTTCTACTTTAATTACTTCATTCACGCACAACAACGAGAAACAACACAACAATGAATGTTAAGCGCCCCACGTTTCATCAACAAAGTTGGCCCCCACTCTGTTCACAGCAATCTCAAATCAGCTTGCGTCTAAAGCATAACTCGTTTCAAGTCATCAACTACTGGTAGCGTGCTCAGCGGTCGACGTACGTACCCTGCTGATCTCTCTATCCGGCAACATATCGTTAAATATGTACCAACCGATGGTAGGAAGCTGAAATTTTTGATCTAGTGTCTTCTGTTAGCCCTCACTCGTATGTAGACAGAAATCACAACGAATGAAACACGATACACATGAAATAGGCTGTGAAAGTTTGCAAATTGTAGTTAGATATGCTTCATTTGAGTGCTCAGTTATTGCGACTTGAATAGCCTACTGGGTGATTTCTGCACATTGAAGGGACAGCAAAAAACTAACACAAGACATTAGCGACTATTCAGAGGTGCTGAATGAACTGATCCAGCCTTTCATCATGAAATTCCCAGATCCCGTGATATTTTCGAGACTGTTTCACTGATTGTCAATTGGTATTGGAATTGATTGAAAATCCGGCTCAGGCGGTGTTGATACATGCAACTAGTTGGCATGCCGGTTACCTGTACTCGTTATGCGATAGAGTGTTGGGCAGAGTGACAGGCCACATTGTGATGGCGTGGGTCATGCGACAGGGATACCTCTTTACATCGTACGTATCAACAAGTGCCATGAAGCCGTCGGGGAAGGCGATGGCGAAGGAAATCAACGCGGCAAGCTCGCCATTATTAGCCTCGGTACCAACGACTTTGAAGAGGTCCAAGAGTTTTGATCTCCACTCTGTTACAACCGCCAACAAGTCCACCGGCTCACCATCATCCCTAGGACGTAAGGTCTGAGTACGTAAGTCGTTTAATCCAGTAAAGGAGGTGATGTACGCATGGGCATGAGTGCCTTTCACAGGAATATTAAAGAGCTTTCCAGCTAGAACATTGCTGGTTCCGTCAAATCCACCTAGAAACATAACAAATTTCATTATCTGCGATAAAAATGGTAAACATGATAGAGAATCACAAGAACAATTTTACTGCTTGTTCATGGTTTATTACTCTATAGCTTTTGGCACATTTTGCCAAATAACAAAGTGCTATGCTTTAGTCAATGTCAAACGTGCGCGTCTATAATTGACCCACATTTGAGCCCGTTGTTCTCCGGGTGCCAGGTACATCTCTGCACCGTGAGGATTGCGGAAAACAGCGAAAACGAAAGTTCTGTGTTGGTACCTGGTACAATCGCACACGGTAAACCATGCAAACGTGTGTTATGATTGTGCCTCATTCATCAACTTCCGTAACCACCACTCAAGTGCTATCAAAGGTTTCGCGCTAACATTAAAAACTACCGCTTACCAATATAACTGTATTTTGATGCGGATAAACCTCCGTCCGGACCTTGCGCCCGACGTAGACCAAACTCAAACAGCTGCAGATCTCCTGCAGCCATGCGGTACCTGGCCGCGTTTGTTGTCATCAGACTACAAATAGTAGGGGTTTTGTGGTAACGTTTAATTACAGTTGATAACTTTTGCTTACCTTGCATAGTTTATCAACGTCAGTAAAGTAGTCTCCAATAATTGTACAATAATTAAAGGTCCTTCGATTCTCATCAAGGGCACACTAAAAATTCACATGAAATAAGTTGTCATGTTAGGGGGTGATTAAAAAATTTATTACCGTGGGAACACCACCGATCCTTCAGGGACGGCGTAAACAGTTACGTCCTTGGTATTCAGTTGGCTAAGGTATACGAAAAATTCGTCCTCAATGGTACTTGGTAGAGTTTTACGCAGATAGTCGATGTCACTCTCGGAGTAGTGAAAACGTTCAAGAAATTTGAGGCACTCTTCAAGGCCGGCAAAGATGGTGAACTCCCCTTGGAAGGGATTCTTTCGGAAAAACAGATCGAAAACAGAGTGGTCCTTCGTTTTGCCTGATTTCCAGTAGGCATAAGCCATGGTAATTTGGTATAAATCTATTAAACGAATATAGATTTACAGTAACCAAGGGAATCTCGTAAATAATTTTTATCTGACACAGAAACTAGTAAAATAGTGACAAATCATGGATGAAGATAATGCGCAGTTAGGTCAATGTTAGTTACATCAATTGATAGTTTTGTGGTCCTTTCATATCAACTTGTGGTGCAATCCAAGTAACAAACAGTTGTCATTTATATTCAAATGTGCGTGCGATGTCGTAATGTATGACCTATTAAATGTCATGTCATCGAATGGCACAAAATAATGCGCTTCAAAAATGAGCGAACTGGTGACTGGCCGTTTAAATTTAAAAGATTTGTAATTTTCCAAAATAAAGTCTGCTAGTTCGTTGGCGATTTGAGGTTATAGAGCAACGCGCGCTTGCAATAAAAAAACAATTCATTCTTTGATTAAGTTTGCTTGTTTACGAGTCAAGCCTATCGCTAGTGTGCTGCGACCGAGTCATTTGGGGACAGTTTTAAAGGATTTCACCAGTATGTATAGGTTCTGACTGTTTCTTTTTGCCGTGGGTAAAATACCTGTGAGTAATGGTTGAACAATCCCATTGTGGCACAGCCGGCGTTCAACCAGCTGATGCGCATCGGCGACGGCGTCCGTCATGGTGCGTCCGTCTGTCTGTCGATGTCCCTTTTTGGCAGCAACGCTACAGAAGGCGCGTCGTTGTCGGCGACTTGTAACCCACTGACATTTCCGTGCGTACGACCAAACGCACGCGATACCACGGAATGACTGACTGGTCTGTTTTGCTTTAACGAAGTGGTAATGGCGACGAGGAGTTTTATCCTAGTGCTGCACACGCGCAGCACGCCTTTGGAGTAATTCCGAGTTTGTCGCAAAAGGGACAAACAAAGCCAAAAACGCAAACAGACCCATGAATAGACTGCATCGATCCGTGTCGGTCTCTTTCTGCTTCAACGCCTCCAGTTTGTTTCATCTGATGGGTTGCATTCCAGTCCTAGAGGTAGCTAATTCGAGGAATGGGATCATAGATAGATTGGTTGGGCATTGTTAATAACAACCTATAAACTTGGGGGCAGATAGACATTGGTAACAGAGACGAAGGTCGAAGCTAAATTTTTTAATGCCTCAGACAATCCAGCTTATTACAATCGCAAATTTTAAGTACTTCAAAGTAAATAGAATTAAGCGTTAAACAAGTACCATTCGTCTGCATCCAGATAAACTCGTTTATTCGTGATGATAGTTATGCTTGATTAATATTTTACATATTTTCACGTTGATTATTCCACTTCGCTTCAGGCTTAAATAAAACCACTAATTTAAAAACTATCAATTGGCGTAATTGCGCATTAATTACTTCACGCCGTAACTTTTGTTTTGCAACTTTGAGCATTTTGAATGATTGATAATGAAAGTTTCGATTATTTCATGGTCATACAAAGTCATAATAAACAAGTTTATTATTATACTTTCGTATTTCTCGAGCTTCTTTCTACTTTTAAATATTTACCACGTGTTACGTTCTTAACGCTTTTTGCACGATTGGAAATATATATTATCCAATCATCTTCAATACCCAAAAACTTATTGATTTTATCTAATCTAGTTTATCATGTTTATCGGAAAAATATTCTGGTATCTTCTTGCATTTAACTGTTCTCATATTTATTTGATTAGTTTTGATTACATATACTCAGTCTCATGATATGGTTGCGTACTTGGGCAATGGAATACATTATTTCAGTTCATTAAAAAATATGATGAATAATGCTGACGATGCTGTCATTGTTTTATTCTGCTTGCACGATTATCGCAGAATGTTTGTTACAATTTCGCGATCACGTTGCATTTCGTGCGGATGCATTCTTTTTCGGTGAGAGAAACAATTTCCTGAACTGGCGAATGATCGCGGACAATAGATGCATTTATAAGGACGATCGCCAGTGTGCTGATTCATATGAAACTGAAAGTTAATGAATGACGGAATTCACTAATTTATCTTTACTTTTTAGAATATGGCATTGCAGCACCATCTTGAAGCTACTAGTAAATTGTCCAATTCAGTCAGCCAATCATAGATGGTACTGCAATATTTAAATTCAAATTTTACCTTTAGATCCTGGTTTCTTTTGAACGACTTCTCACATAGTCTGCACTGGTGAGGCCGGAGATTACTGTGTGAAATGGCATGTGCTTTCAGAGTACTTTGCGTGGGATAAACACGTTGGCATGTATCACACTGAAATTGCACTTTAGTATGGTAGACCTTGTGTTGGATTAAATTAGCATACGACTTGAATCTGAAATTATTCTGATCAATATATAGTTTCTACTAATTTAAGGACTAATTACGTGCGTTTGCAGATATCACAAGCATGTTTCCCTTTAGGTCTATGAATCCGTAGATGTAGTTTTAGGCTTGTTTCAGTCAAGGTTGTTTTTCCACAAATTGGGCATTGAAAGAAATTATCTTCCTCATTTTTATTATGGTCTTGCGCATCACTGACTCTACCATTTTGGAAATCTATCCTGAACAGTTGAAAGTTGTGATTTTCTTCGGAAGAATCACACAAACATGAGTCTGATATTTTATCTTCTATGTTGTTATTTTCGAATGATTCGAAGTTGAAGCTTTCCGAGCTGCTTTCTAAGTAGAGACTTGGATCAACCACGATCTCGAGAGTTTCATGAGTATTTGAATCGATTGCATCAATATCTCCAATAATATTATTGTTTATGTTAAAATCATTGAAATTATCTTTAGAAATTGCACAGAGTGTAATTTCATTCTCAAAGTCAGTCTCTAATGTGTTTTCTTTAAACAATTCTTGCTTCTTTTCTTGTGTTTGCTTTTTGCGTTTTCTTCTTGTTCTTTTTAGTTTTGTGGTAATTGTTGCTGAAACTTTATCATCTGTATTAACAGTTGCATAATCATGTTCAATAGTAACGTTGTTAATTTCCTTATCTAAATTTATTTTGATTTTCAGTTCGTCTTTTGCTGCTTGAATTAACTTCTTTTGACATTGAGATGCTATAGTTGCAAAATTGTGGAAATTATGTAAAGTATTAGAACATTCAGTGCAGATAAATTTTGTTAAGACATCATCCATCGTGACCTGAAACAATTTAAGGAATAACAAGACTAAATATATTTAGTGTGTTATTTATTTAAACGGCATATTACAGTGATATGCAGATATCTCTTAATATGTTGTTGAAGGTTTCTCATCAACCCTTCATCACTAAATGCCATTAATCCATCATCTTTCCATTTACAACACAATCTACACTTTAAACTCTTTATTTCACTGGTATGCACTTCTTCTGCAATATCTAAATTATTGTTATCAAAGATAACCAAGTCTATGACCTCCATTCTTTTACAATTCTACCACCTGATCAAGTAATCACTAAATATCACAACAATGATGTTCTAAACATTCTTACTTATCTCGCCTTAATTGTATGTTTTAGCACTTTTATGAATAGCATCATTATGTCTGTACATTAAAACAACATTGATTTGATCATAACTAAATTTAGATTGGTTTACGTCTTTAGAGTCTTGATAGGACACCCCGGATGCAGCGTCTCGCCCGCTCATGACGTACACAATCTCACAATTACAAGCAGCTGAGATTTTTTGAACAGGGTTGCTGTTCATTGCCAATGTCATAATACAAATCTACTAACCCCTCGCTCCTTGTACAATTGATTCATCAATTCAGTAATAATTCAACGCATGACTTATTATTGTTTTACTCACCTTGATCTTATATTTTTCTTCTTCCCAATGGGAGTTGCATGTATTTACTTTTGAAAATTTAGACACCTGGTGTGAATACCGATGATTGGATGTATTTTATTCGTTGCTGTTAATTTTAATAGTCGCATGAGTTAGGGATGCAAGTGTGGATGTAATCCAGGGTAGTTTCAGGATCTGTCACACTAGTTGCTCTATCTAGGGGTTGGACTGCGACATTGCAGAGAGCACGAAAGTGGATAATTTACAGGCGACTTTTTGATGGTGGGGAGAAATTATTATCAAAGGAAATTATTAATTTGATAGCAACATTTCCAAATTATATTAAAATATATACAATATTGTTTATTTAAATGTAAAAATTATCACAATAACCACATTAATAGAAAAATTTTTGGCAGAATAAATAGCAAATGGAAATTAGATTTACAAATGACATACAAATACTTAACAAATAATATAATTGAGCAATGTTTATATTATTGAGCGTATGCACACTTGCTACAAGTGGTTCCAAAAATAATCTCAGAAGTAGATTTCATGAGTTTAAAATGTACTTGAGATTATTGTGTTAGGGTGAAGTCAGCAGATCTGTACAGGATTTTGCTTTGTTAGACCTGAATTTACAAAAAATATATATTTTAAAATCATTGCTGTTTCTGTCGAACAAGAGTAAAACTTACATAGCTTTCGACTTTCTTCTGGATACATGTAAAGCAATTGGTCCTGTTTTGATGGATTTGAAGAGTAACACTGCATCCGCGTGAGAGATGTCATGGCATACTTGTCCATTGACTGCCAGAATTTCATCACCTAAGTAACAAAAATTCTAGTTAGAATCCGATTTAAGGTTGAATAGGCGAGTTAAATCTACCTGCTTGTAGTCTACCATCTTCAGCGGCCTGCCCATTTCTTAAAATTGTTTTTACAAAAATCCCCAAGGCACCTTTCGGAGAATCCCTTCCCCCTACAATTGTAAACCCAAGTGACTTCCTACCAGGACCTTTTTCCAATACCACAGTATGAAAGGAACATATGGTAGACCTCGGCCGCCTTGGAAGAGTACAAAAATTCGTTGATGGGACCTCCTCATTTCCATCTAATCCCCCAGTTTTATTACCATCAGGACTAAATACTCTTAATTGTTCAAAATCAGATAATTTTCTGACTTCTCTGCATTCAATGTTTTTCCTGGGAGGTAAACTAGGAGTTGAAGAAGTTTCTATACTACTGAACGGAGAATCCCCAAGTTTGGAGTGGTTAGAGTAGGAAGCAACTGCCCTTCTTAGGATTTTATTGTGGGAACTGTGACTACTGCTGTTTTTCGTAAAGTAGTGCTGCCTTCGTGAAACAGGTGTGGTCTTCTGTTCATAATCCACGGGAGATTCTGGGATTGCGTGTGATGGATCGAAGCATTTTGGTTTAAAAGAAAGGCGTGGGGTTGAACAGGATGATGAAGGAAGGTCACGAGATATAAGAAGATGGACATCTAAGGACGGAGTAGTTAAGGATTGACGGGCTTCGGATGCTGTTAGGAAAGAAAGAAGACGGTCGTTGATTTTGATTATTTCATCGCCAATTGCTAGAGAATTTTCTCTGCAACAAAAGTCAAAAAAGAAATTCGATTGGAATTTTCTTAGGTCCAATTAGTGAAATGTTAATTACCTGTATGCTAAGGTCCCAGGCACTATATGAGCGACGACATAACCTCTCATTGGCGTTTGCTTCTGCGCGATTAAAATCCCTAACTCTTCTCTAGCTTCCGACTTTCTCAAAGTAATCATCGTGATATTCCCCGATATTCTTCTGCTTTCCTTCACTGGTGTAACTTGGAAGGTATCTTCTGACATATCATGCCCATCTGGACTATCCCCATTATCACTCTCCATAGTTGAAGAAGAATCCGTGACCAAAATACCAGAATCAGTGTCCTCGCCGTCAATGAGTAAAGCCTGATCGTCATCGTCATTATCAGCCCCTTGAGATATAAGCACCACCGTTTGTTTCTCTTTCAGGCTCTGCGTTTGGAAGTCCTCCAAGCTGGGCAACGCGCCATAACTGAAGCTTCGCTGCTTGGCACGTGGCCGAAGACCATTCCTACTGGCCATGGACTTACCAGGAGTCGATGTCGCGAAAGACTCGTCTTCTTCTGAACCTCTATAAAGTTTCGAGATGAATTTATTGGTTGTAGATTGCAGATAACGCTCCGACATGGCGCGTAGCTTTGATGATAAGCACGAGACCCTCGGGAGACTGTCATAGGACTCGGGAATTGTTCTTATAGGCTTTATCCGGCGTTTATCTTCAGTTGGTAGAACTGCAGAGATTGTGGTAGAGTCAAGTTCAGATGAGGAAGGGTTTGTTAGATTATCCAAGGGAGTTGATGACTTGAAACAGGAGAGCCTAGTGTGTTTAACGCGGTCTAAAAGTGGATTCCGCTTTTCTGGGTAATTATAGGGGCTTGGTATAATTGAAGAAGTTGGCTGGGTGTTGACTTCTTGGTGGAATTCCCGAGGCTGGGATTTATGTCGACGATGGTGGGACTTGTCTGTGATGATTTTACTTTCTTCAACGTTGTAGAAATTGGTCTCGTGCTTGTTCGATTGTCGCCATTGTCCCAAAGACATGTCTATATTAAAAACAAATTCAATTTAGACTGTTTAGGAAGCCATCTAACCAATTGGCTTTTATGGTTTTCACCTAATCGTGATCTATGTGCATGTCTCACGCTCAGTTTCGGTGGCTCGATGAGCACATCTTCCGGCCGATGGTTGTCTGTCCTCAGTGGAGACAAGCTGAGGAGGCGAGGAGCATCGCCCTGCTTGCGAAACCATCTCATTTTTTGTGCGCTAAGAACAATTTAATTATTACATCAGTAATCTCCTCCAAAACTTTTTGCAACAATGTTAAGTTTGTTACAAAACAACGAGTCGTCAATTAACCTAACCAGTCTCTAAACTAATTAAATGACCATCCAGTCTGCGCCGTTGCAAATATACAGATTGCACGGTGATACATAGCGCTAATATCGAATTAATTATTGGTATTAACATAGCTAATTACGCATATAATGCACTACATAGTTGGGCCAACTAACCTAGTTAGCGTATCGATTAGTTGGCAGTTTGCATGTCATTGAATGTTATCCAGTGGTTTGGAACATTTTAAAATATATAATAGACAAAAAGAATGAATTGTTTGGTAGAACTTTGGTACAATTGGTTGTCTACGGTTAACATCCATGTAGGAATGTTAATAAATGTTGATTACGCGTTCAGTGAGGGATTGTAGTATGTTTGTAGTAAGCTGAGCCGTCTGTAGTATACGCTGCGTTATTATTTATTATAACATGATGCAATTTATTTACGTGCTTGAATGCGATCGAATGCAGGTTGCGATGCTCGGCGCGCTCAGTGAATGGCTAACACAAATGTTTGAATCTCGGGCCGAGCTTAAAAGTCGCAGCTGAATGCAACTGAATGCAGATTGCAAGCAGCTGAGATTTTTCTGCGTTTTCCACACTTCACATTTAGCGTGCAGAATGCGGGCCGGCGTCAGGGCCCATGCAGCTCATGCAGAAAATCGAAAACGCACTCGAGCTCGACTGCACCGAAAGACGACAATCGCAAAAATTGCAAAATCGCATGCATATTTAAAACGCGCACACCAATGCAAACCGCTGGCGTGTTATCATTAAATGAAAACTAAGCGAAATGTGGATCGGCGGCGCACGCGCAATGGGTTAATGGTTTATCAACTGGAATGCCGACAAGCGGAGAATGTTGCCGCAACAAGGTAACAACCACAACACGTATACGTGACGATGCCAGCTAATATTTACCGCATTATAGACTTAATTATGGCTGAGAGTTCAATAGGAATGAATTTGTTGCAACTTGTTGGTGAATGCCTTTCTATTTATTACTCCGCACCTCTGGAGATATTCGTCTCCATTAATCATCTGAAACTAGATGATTAAGGTTTTGTAGTTTTTCAGCTAGAATTTGCACAAAATTATTTCCTTTTTTTGTTGAGTGGAACCAATAGCAATCAATTTATTGCATATTGCTGGTGAATGTCTCCCTATTTATTACTGCATGAATCACAGAGATTAGTATAATACCGTTCAAATGATTTACATAAAAATAAATGATTGGCAATTTCAAGAACGGTTTCTTGGCATCTTCAAGAAGGTGTAATTGAATTCAAAAAGAAAAACAGAAATTATTCAGTTGAAATGCATTTACTCTGAGAGCTGCAAAAGTTCTGTTATCAAGGACTTTTCAATATGAATTTACAGAATGTCAGTACTGTAAGAAAGCTAGAGTCGAAGACAAATTACAAAATAAGTGAGATCGAAGCCTGCGAAACATGTGAATTGCAACAACACGTTTCTGAGACAGGTGCAACTTTATCAAGGATTACCACTTTAGGTAATATTTTTCAATGTGAAACTTTTGAATCGCTTTAATTGCTATTTACGTTTAATCTATTACGCTTTATATTTGGCTTTATTTTGATATAAGCGGATAATTCAAATTAATTAAATTAAGAAATAAATAAAGAAAGAAAGAATCACGTTTGGACTGCTGGGATTTATCTCTAAACTGCTTTGAAATTAAGCTCCGGATAGATCCAGATCAAACAGTGAGGAACTGAAACGATGAAACTGAAATCTTGCAAGATTCTCCTCTTGCACGCATTGTAGAGCAGAGAGCCAGTTTGTGCATGCTTGATTTGATTCAAGCATGGTGTTTAGTCACGGAAAAATCCTGATTCCGAGACGGATGCGAGCAAACATGCTGGAGAAACGTGAAAAAAGTCTTAATGAAGCTCAAATATCTATTGGGATAGAGCTGTTGAGATTAGAGAAGAAATTCAAAATTTTTAAGCGGTTTAATTTATTCCTAGTCTTAAAAAAATAAATGGGAACTGTCAAAACAAGAAAATCTAAGTATACTCTCATAAAATATAAGTGAAACTACAAATAGCATTTGGTGTAAAGTTGTGACAAGTTTTAAGACTAAAAAATTAAATTTTCTAATATTGTTGTAACCTTCATATTCTACAAAAAATTTCAATACCATTCAAATTGGCATCATACTACATTTTATATTCTTTGTTTATAAGAGTCTTTGTTTTCCTCTTAAACATTCCTGCAAGTAAGATAATTGTGGGTTAATTATGCTCTATTATGACAGCAGGGATTTTTGTCACGCTTGACAGGAAGCCAATTTGCGCCGCTGGCAGCCGCCATGGAAGAAATTAATGTGCGCACGGTTATTTGTCTGCGTTTTACAACAATCTCTTTCTTCTACTGCTTATCTCCTGCTCTTCTACTTTCCGAGCGCAGTAGTTCTCTCAGCTTCAGCTCAACTCTTGCACCTCTTCATCTAATCTTCAATTCTTGACCGTTATGAGATGTTATTTACATAACTGTGATCTGATGATCGTCTCTTCGGTGAATTGAATTTGAGTTGATATCAATGACGCGTTAATTGCCACGGGACATTTTTGTGTCTAGTTTGATGGTGCAGGAAGTAGATGGATTTTGGAATAAATTAGCGAATTAGCATTTGGAGCAGTTTGAGTGTAATTAATTTCTCAACTAACTTGATTCCATTGGCTTCAATTGATCGACGGCAGTAGTTTAATATATAATTTTAGTTGCTATTTGATACAGTTAGAATGGATAGTTTGCATTTATAGATTCTAATTGAAATGATGTATAATTCACTGAATTGATTTAGTCAATTATAACTCTAATCCTCATCGCACACCAATACAAATTGGCGCTAACGCCTTTCTATGTTTATATTAATTACTGCAGGTAAAACGTGATGCTGAACGTGACCCTATACCGAATGAAAGTAATAAATTGCTTTTTTGCATTTGTTGCCGCCCAGTGCATTGCCGGCCCCAAGGTCGTTCGCGGTCGTTTCTTGCGCTGCTGGAGGTGCAGTCTCGGTGCAAAGTCGAGTTCTGATCACGTTGATGATGCACGACGTGTGCCCGAGGTACAAACAGTACACGTTCCTCTACACGTCCTTTCCCATGTTTTGCGCATTGCTGAAATATTTGCGCGCTTTATACATGACGCACAGTGCGTTGCCCACTTGCAACCCCGCTGAGCAATTAAACCACCCCGCAAGGTACGGTAGTTCAGGCTAGAGACTTTTTCTCACCGCAATGGGTCTAATAGTTTAAAAGTTTAATGAATTTCGGCTTGACCGTCTGAAGTATGCACATTCTTGTGGTTGGTGTCATGTATATTATGTTTTTGCGGATTTGAATGCGAGGAATGAACGAATGGAAAGTTACCTGAGTTATTTTAGATCACAACTATATGAGGTATATTAGTTTAAGAGTTTCGTGTGCATAATGTATAATGATGTCAAGGTATGCAGAATATTAATACATTTTATTGGGTTAGCTTGGCTTGAGTCAGAGTGTGAATTGAGTGGAAAAATTGCGTGGAGGCAAAGTACAGAATCGTTTGTTGTAGGAGAGTGAGAAATTTATGAGTAAACAATCGAATTAAACAATCAACAATCAAATTTTAATGTTGGTGTTTACTTTATTAAAAGTGCCAAAATGATTTATGAACGCTTTAAAATAATATGAAACTTTGGTTATTCTGTTCACAATTACAAATCAACTAATAACTGACTCAACTCATTGTGATTTGAAGTTTAGAATATCACTAAAGTGAAAATGCGTTGAATTTAAAATATAATACTTCTTAGTCCTAAAGAATTCAATTAATATTTCCTCTATTCAAATCACCTAAGTTACATAGAAACTGTTTAAACCGGAGAACAAAGTTTTTCTTTTATATTTTAATGGTGAAAATTGCAATCCTTGTAATTTAAACTACCACCGCAAAAAATCTGAATACTATAAGGTCATTAAATATCTTCCCCACTTCTTGATTTAAAGGATTTTATTAATCCCAGATTTTTTCAGACATGTTCCAGAAACACAATTTAGGTTTTTCCGTATTTTGTATTGATCTTAAGTCACGTAGAATCTCTCTAAATCACTTAAAAGTTCCCCATCACACAAGTGTCACCTGAATCATCCCCAGGTAAATCTTCTCCCTTCAACAATTAGTTGTATACCAATATGTCGCTATGACTTAAGCCAGTAACGTAGCACTCCTTGCACGTATAGGTCACTCCAGGTTGCAACTTGTACCATCTTGCAAGATGATTTCGCACCAGATCGCATCTAGTTTTACTCGTTGCACGCGTCTGCAATTGACCAAATAAAGCGAGCCAAGATCATGCGCATCGAATTACCAGTGTCATTTACTTATGTAATGTTTACGCACACCGAGCCTTTTGGTATTTCTGCAACTTCTAGGTACTAGTTACTGATAGGAGAAGTAGAGGACTCCTCGCAGAGCAGAGCATCCTAAGTTATTTTACATGTCTACATTACCACAAGATACTTATTTTAATACCAATTTGCTGCTAGAAGCGGAGAGTTTTTTCCAACTGTTTTTCAACCATCTGCACGGCGTAATTGGCAAGATGTCCTTTTGTTGTTGTTTGGATGGACATGTTGCACATGAAGCGAAACTTGTTTGATGGCAGATATTTTAATTAGCGACAGGTTCTCGCTGCTTCCATTTTGCTTGGCCATCATGTAAAATAGTTGTGGGTCAAATTTAAGACGCATTAAATTGAAATATTTAAGTTATGTCAAGTACACTGGTTACAAGTATGCAGAAAGTGGTTGTTGAAAAATGTCCCCACCGTCAACTTATTGCCTTTTGCTTGACATTTTTTGTGCGCCGAGTGCAGCCGGCATTTAAATGGTAACAGAGGTACCAGCAACAGGTTTGATGATGTAAAAAATACCTACAACTGCATGAATACATCCACGCTGTGCGCAACTAACGTGACTACGCAAGACACTCTAGGATTATGAATATTTTCGATTTAAATGACAAGTGAGATGCTGGAGGATTACACATTTCGCGCGTTTTGTTTTCCATGCTCAGCCCGCATTGGTGGCCGGCGTAATAGAGAAAAATGTCGTCTTTATTAACGTCGGGGAATTTATGTAAATTGCAGATTCACTTTCAGCTCCAGTTACAAAAAGTCACGAATTCGAAGAAATCTGCTTTAAATTGTATATGATTGCAGATCACGAGGGGAATTGTACGATTAAATGCAAGTTAATTAATTTACTGATTCGCATTTTGCCACATCATTGTGTAAATGACTTCGAAAGTTAATGAGATGTAATGTAAGACCTGTAATTTTGACCAACCAGATTATTTTGATGCAGTTTTAAGATCTAATCTTCGAAATGAGAGTGTTTTCTGTGTTGATGACGTACATTTCAGCTAAGTCTCGTTATTTTACACTTAAAACTTTTCCCCGAACACAGTGAAGATTGTCTAAAAGAAAGGATTAAAGGATTACAGTTAAAATTCAATTCAAGACTGGTTTTCCATGGATTTAAGTCACTTTGCAAGAATTACATTTCTTGCTAAATAAAAAAGTCACAGCTTCGAAGAATTATACTTTATGTTGTAAATAATTTCAGATCAGAATACTCAATGAATATAAAATAATTTCGTGACTCACACCTTGCTATGTCTTCCCTCAATACTTAATGAGATATGATGTAACATTTGTAATCTTGTAGTTTAACCTGACGCAATTTTCTCATCCAAGCCCCAAAATTGTAGCCATTTCGTTTTTTCTCCTTGCATGAAGATGACTTGCATTCGGTTTTCCTTTCAAGCTCCAGCTGCAACAAGCGAATCGCGATGATTGTTCGGATGCCTGAGATGATTCCGACTCAAGTCGAGACCTAATGTGGCTTAAGCCTGAGGAATGTACCGTACACTGAAGCGTCTTCGCCGTCTTCAACCTGGCTTTAATTTCGATTTCATTACTCTGGCATTTCTTGGAACTGACTTAGAACAAAGTGCCCGAAGTCCTTAAACGTAGTTATCTCTTGCATTTTGTGCAAGTTTATATTGGGGTTTATTTGTTTTTAACACATTACATTCTGATTGTACTTGACTGTAGTATCTGACGATGGTGTTTACCCAGTTTATCACTTTTCAAAGGTCTTCAACCTTAATACAAGCTTTTCTAGTGTGGCTTTCATTGAGGCGGCTTCATTCACGACAAATTTCTAGCACCTAGTCGAAAAAAGGATGCGTCGGAATGCGCCTGTCGACGTAACGATGACGAGTCGTCGTAATTCCTCGTAGGATGTGTGCAGCAAGGCTTGCATTTCGAATGTGAAGCGTGTAGGCGCCGAGTTGCTTTCAAACATTGAGAGTTTTTCACGTTTTTAAAACATTAGCAATGTACCTAACCATAACCCATTCCGATTATGAGCAATTCCAAATGCTCCAAGCATTTTAAGCGCCTTTAAATGTGTTTTCATGCTTTCCTGCCATTGCCGCCTAGCGCCGCCTTCGATGGCCGATGAGAAGAGCTCCAACTTGCAATTGTGGCCTGCGCGTGATTTACAACTTCGTAGACGTCATTGTTTCGAGCGCGACGGTAATTTCCTGGTAATGCCAGCGACATTTGTTTATTCTACGTGTTTTGAGTATTACATGCGTTTTATTTCATTTATTTGCTTGTTATTATTGCCATGTAGCTGATGTTATTTGTATTACTTCACCATATGTTGGATTTTTTCGATTTTTCGTTCATGTTGTCGGTTCATTATGCTCGTTACGTTTGTTTGCCATTCGTATTGCAGCAATATCTACATTCGTCACAAGTTTTTCGGGTGATTAATAATTGTTATTTTGTTATATTTGGAGCGTACTGCAATCATGCCGGATACCGACACCGTACTTGCCCTCCTCTACTTCATTAAACTGCATTAACTACCAGGTTTATTAGCAGTTTCTGGGACTGAATGTACCCCCAGCAGGATTTGAACTCGTGTCACCAGAATATGCACTTCGCTGTCACTGCTACAGTCAGACGGCTTACCGACTGTGCCTTGTGTTAATTATTTTTAAAAAGAAGAAATGAAGCAATTAAGATGTAGGTTTCGATGGGGAATTTTCAGTTTTATAACATTCTACTGCAGTTGCTTAAGTTTTAACAGATAGAAGTGACTTATTAAAGGATCCATTTAAATTAGGTTAATATTACCTTTCAAAGAGATTAACGTATGATACTATTTAAATCACCTTAATGCACTTTGAATTTTAGGGCTATTCTAGATACAATTTTATTTAAAATTAGTTAACATTTATTTTGTGTTGGTTTAAATCTTTTGAATACTACTCAAATCATATTAAAACACTTTAGAATTGATTCCAGGTAGCGTTTTATTTTGTTGCAGTTGAGAAACAAATATTTTCAAATAAAGTTTAAATTTCAAAATTAGTAAAAATTGTAATTAAATAGAGAGAAATTAATCTTGGTTAAATATTAAGGAAGAGCGCTTTCTATTCTCTTGTAATTATTATTTAATGCACGTTGGAGGCACCTCCTTAAGTGATTTTGACGAATTGTCGGTAGAAAGCAGCACACGAAAACTATCATGATTGCAAACTATTAAATATTGTCCAATTCAATTATTCAAATTAAATTAAATTCAAATTCAAATCCATACCAAAGAAAGTGCGTTTTTTCTATGAAATATTTCAATGTCAGTACACAATACAACTTACAATTGCGCAAAATAACAACTTAAATCCACACAAAAAAATCATCAATTCAATTACCACATCAATTTCAATCTCCCTTTTAGATGTGGAATAAATCTAGCAATTTTTTGTTGCAATCAGTCTGATGGCAATGATTTCGTAAACAAATTAACAAATAATTCATGATTGTTGCAGTTCGCAGCGCGAATATTGCTTTATTGCATTAATAGAATTGAGCGTGCGTTGCATTCAATTAATTTTACAATGAGTGCCGGTATGGGAACCGCTGTCGCCGCGGCTGCTGCAACAATTTGTTACCTGTTTATTGTAAACCGGCAGCGCGCGAATTCTTTGCTGATTCTTCTCGGAATCCTTCGATTCTTCGTTGTCTTAAGGATGATTGCGGCAGCATTGCTCGCGGCGCAAAACGCGTACAATAAATGTTACAAAATGAATGTTAAATGTCAAATCATATCTTGGATTGTGTTACAAGATATACTGCCGCAACCGCTTGCAATTTAACAATATAGCAAGCTTAATAAAACAATTAGAAAGCATCATAAACGTAAAATGTCAACTTATAATGTCCTAAAAGCGTAAACAAAACCAAGAAATACTTACGTTTAATTAAAAACGAAAACTAAATCACGCCACACTTTCTATCTTGTGAATATTTATTTATAAGTCTTTAAACAAATATTAAACAATCACATGTCACGCATTAATTTCTTGTTTAAAATCGCACAATTAGTTCAATCATGATCCGCGTTTCCCGCACCGCGCTCGTCGTACTACTGCCAAACAACGTAAAGTCACCTGAATCGGACTTAAGTCACACAGGTAAGTATGTTGCGCATGCGCAGCCCAGCAACGCGTACAGTAGTCAACTTCTCTGACGATCTTACGTCTCTTGTCTCATTCTTCATACTTGAAACGATCACACATTCCTTCCTCTATGGGCACCTTGGTGCCTTTGGTTCTAAACTTTTAAGGCTGAAGCAAAGTACACACGAAGTAAAAGGAAATGAAAAGGAAAAGACAGGAAATACATAGGTACGAGTATAACAAGTACAGCCAAGCTAAAGTAGTTAACTTAAAATGTGCGTGTTTAACTCTAACATGCGTGGAGTTAAATGAACTTGCTACCTGTCTTGAATGTGATCATTATTGGATGGAAGAAACAGGGATACTGTTGGTAGAAAGATGTGGAGAAGGCAAAAGATAGTTTGTAATAGATTTTGAAGAAATGTAATAAGTATCATATTTATCATTTTGCTCAAAACTATAGCTAATGAATGATTATAGCACATTTTTGGTAATATTTGGAGCTTCTAGGTATCATGAGGTAGAAAACTTCTGAAAATTAAAAGAGGAAACATTAAATAGGTAATAGATTTCAAGATTTCTATTAAAGTATATTTCTTAAATGTATAAGTTAATATTGAAATCATTATAGAGGTTGGCTGGAAGTCCAAACTGTCATTCTTCTCGGACTTCATTCGAGTGAGTCCGTGTGCTTGCAAATTTAAAATTTCATCTCCTGCTGTATCTAGCCGGCTGATAATTCCATAGGGCAACGTTGACAAAATACGAATTTTGTATAAGAAGGAATCATGGCAACAGTGTATCATGAGTGACAAATAGGATTCCATGGTCAGTTTTAGGTGAAGACTTCTTAGGGTTGAATGGCTAGAGGATCCTCATTCCAAGAACATAAATTATATATCATTTAAAATTTCTCTTCATATTACAGTTTTCTATAGTTTAACGTTTATTGCATTGCGCATGAAACTTCCTCTCGCTTGCTACGCTTGTCATAATTTTTCGGTATAACTCATACAACTCCTGCATAATTTCCGATTCACTTTTAACCGCGTCGTTAGCATTTCCAGCGAGATGCGCCGCCGTCCACTCGGCGGCTGCACTTTATTGAATGCGTCGTTAGCGTTTTATCCGCTTTTATCCTCCGCGACGGGGACACGCTGCGGACTAATGGAAATTCGTTTATCCCAAATCAACTGGGATTTGAACTCGCGGACCGTGGGCTGTGGAGAATAAAAAGTAGAAAATATTCTTCTGCGGATTGTTCGACAAGAAGAAGTGCACGCGTATAGACTATATGTCTATCGCCATCAGCCGTTGGGGGATATATTAAGCTACGACATCAAAAGATTTGACAACCGATGCACAAGAGAGAGACGCAAGTAGATTAGGATTAAATAAAAATCTCCCTGTGCGACGAAAGACTCCACATAAAAAAGTTGCATCGTTGCAAATTTCTAAATCTGCCTAGCAATTCCCTTCCAAGGAGATTTGTCATTTGATCAGGATTAATAATGAGTATTTCTCTCCCACTACTCTACCAAGGTACTAGTGGTAAGAAGTAGTTTGTTTAAAGAAGGCCACTCATGTCGTTCAATTTGATCGATTGTGCACTTGGTCGCGCATCCACATATTGGTTTGACTTAGGTCGCAGCATTTAATATTCCATTAATTTTGCACTTTTGCTGGAGCGGTTTGGATTTGGGGCCACGCGCGCTCTGATCAATTTTTCTTCCTAAGCGCGCAAAGCGCACGCGAACAAATTGCGGGAGCACGCGTTCCCGAAGGTGCGGCGTGAAAGGCGCGCTGACATTGAGAGATTGAAGCGAGCTGCGGCGGCTACGAGAGGGTACAAATTGTACAAATCGTTTTGCGGCGTGGTGTGTTGTAGAGGCGTGTTATACTTGAGAGAATTTGTGTGGTAAGAAAACAAGCAGCCAGACATTAGCCAATATGCAACCCATGGCAGCAGGGGCTGTGATAGAAAAATGATGCTAATTTTTGTTGGAGATAGGTTTGTAATAGATTTTCATGGTGTTTCAAATAAGAGAAATGTATTAAACGTGGAAAACATAAAGATACAAATGAATATAAGGAAAAATGTTTTTTAAATAATTTATGAAGTACGATATTAAAAATTAAGAAATTTTATTGATTTCAATGTTTTATGATATAACTCAAAATTTACGTTGGTTTATAACAATTTTGGTTCATTTTTCTTTCATTTTCTTCGAAAGTATTAATATTAAACAAAAACGGACAGTGGGTGTGAATTCACAGTATGTTTTTTATAAAATAATATTATTAACTTAGAAATCTATTTTTGGTTAAATATTGCAAAATTCGGTTGTATATAAAGAAGATTTCACGTAATTTTGAATCTAAACATAGAGATTGATTTTGCTCAAAAACGAAAAACGATTTCTCGAAACAAAGCAGAAATTAGCACTGTTACTGTTTGATTTATTAATCATATAGACATTTTGATGTTATGTTTTAAGTTAATTTTGAATCTGTTGTCTGAATTTATTTGTCATCAATATCTTCCAAAAAAGCTTTTAGATTTGAATCAGAAATGCCTTTCGCCCAATTTTAAGAACCTAATTAAAAACTGGTTCATTTTTATTTGATTAATTATGATCTAAGATTCAATATTATATCCATCTCTAAAGTAGTCTATTGTAACCCTTAATTGTTTATAATCCGTCTTCTGCAATGTGCAAAATGTAGGGTTGATGGACACGTGGTCATCAGGCGTGAGAGAATCTGATGAGGCTGCTTGCGATAATAGCGACACGTCAACTTTAACGACCACCATTACGTACCCTTGGTTGTAGTGCTTGGACTTCCACCTGCACGATATTGCTGCTGCCCCAGCGTTGTTCGGGCAGGTCGGCGGCGGAGAAATGTGCCGTCGACGTTGCGGTCCGTGGTCGGTGGTCCGCCTGCTGTCGGCCTGCATCCCGGACGCTGACAGGACAACGTCTGCCCATATCCCTACCTACTGATGTAGGTATTGCTCCCATTTCTGACACCTACAGGACAAATTCGTGGATGTTTGAATCGCAATCCGACGCATGTGCAAGTACTAGTTTAATTTATCTGACATTCACCTCCCTTTGCTCGGTGCATATGGTCCAGAGTACTCATTCGGTCATCAATAATATTCACTTTTAGATGAAATGTTGAATCCAGGCAGATTTGTTCACGGATAACCTGCTTGTGTAGCTTGGGAGACAATTGCTTGGAACGCTTATAGATTGACCCGTAGCATGATGTGAAACTGATGTGAAAAACAAGAGAAACTAATTTACTCAACGATGTTGCTTTTTTTCTTCGGTTGGCATTTCAGGAGGTCTTGGCTACAAAATTGTAAGAGAGACTATTTTGGAACAATGTCTCAAATTCCATTCGGTCCTTGTTAAAATAGGAAAAGTTTCTCCGATTAAACTCAATTACGCCGCGCATCTGAAAATTTACTGAAAATTGAACTTTTTGAAACATTTGAATCCACCTAGTTTACTTTGGCGTAATCCCTACAGTTTGTTAGTTTTTAGTGCTTTAGTACTTTGTCGGCGGCATTGTTTAATTAAAGGCAATTAAAATTTCGTCTCGGCTAACGAAGCTCAGCAGTAGCGGCAATGACAGCAGGCAGTTTGCACTTTGCGATAACGGCCGCCGGTGAGGCGGGCGATGACAATGCCGACAGGCAATCGAGTGTGAATATTACCACGGCTTATTAAGCGTTTTGTTAAATTTCCCGCGACGGAGACGACGACTTGAAAGAAAAGGCGATGGAGGAATATTGTGGAACTAGGCCAATCGTTGCAAATGATCCGGATGAGAAAAAGAAAATTGGCGAAAACTAGGAAAAACATTTAGATAGATTGATCTCAACTATTTCGCTAGGATTACAATCAAGAAAAATTCACGTTTTATTCTAGGAATTTAAAAATAGAAATAATTACCCCTAGCTGGGAAAATTCCAGAATTGAGAATTTTAGAAAAATCATTGATTTATTAACAATTACTATAATATTTTTGGTATAATTTTACTACTGGAGACAATTTTCTCATACGAAGCAGATGATTTTTTAACCCTTTCAATCTGAATTTCTCAGATCAAGCTATGGCCCACAGTTAATTATTAAATTTCCGCAAGTTGAGCCTGTTGAATTATTAACCAATTCTTGCGTTGGTGCTTTTGTTTGAATACGGCTGTCCTTAAGGGAAATCGATCTTGTTCCGTAGTTTACCAAGTCCCAGTTTTTGTCCTGCTTAGGAAAAAAGAATCACCGTACAATATTGCGCTAAACGCACGTCATTAAGGTGCAAATTGCTGTTTCAGCCATGCCGCCGAAAGTTTTATCAGTTTGCTTAATAGCCGAGTTGAGCACGCGCGCGTCCCGCGATTAGTTTTAATCTCGCGTTGTAGTTGTCTTGCCGCCCCTTTGGTTCTAAGTGGTACTAATGTCTTTTGTCATCGGACTGTAATCGCGCGTGCAATGAACAAACGACAGAATGGATTAATTAAAATACGCATTGTTCAAACTTTTGACATTGTTCTTAATAAATAATTTAATATTAATTAAAAGGGATGTCGTTTTATCTACACATCACATCTTTTAAAAGACTATTAGATGTATCTCTTTCACAAGTAGTTTATTCTTTAGTTTGCATTTAAATAATAGTATTGTGTGACACCAAAAAGAACCGAACGATGATTCTGACATATTATGTTTATCGATTATCCGTCAATTGCTGAGTTTAATTCAACTTCAAATCACATACCTTCAGACACGGATACAAGCGTTCGTTTTGTTACAAATAGGTTTTCTTGCCGGTTGATATATCGTATTGGTAGAAAATGACTGTTTGTCAAATGGGTAGCTATTTAACAGAGTCGATTTTAATCGCATGTGGGAAAAAAATTGATAATTGAAGCTTTTATAGAGTTGAGATTTTTGCGCCCCTCTGCACACGAGTCACATGCCAGTAATTGTATCTGCGCATATGTGACTTCGGTTTGTTTTCCCATGCGCATGACAATTTCGTTTATGTGGAGAGTAGAGACTAAGTGGCCAGGAACAGTATCTTGACAGCATCTAGAGACGTAAGTCTCCCTTTCACTATATTTAAATACAGATATATTATAAATTATTGTTACCGACGGTAGTGTGTAATCATTTCTATTAAGGAGCTTCAAAAATATCCATTCTCCACTGCAGCTACTGAAGATCCAAGCTGATTGTTGCACAGCATACACCAGATTAACGCACTCTTTCTTAACAATTATGTTGATAAGATTTCACTTTAACACTTACTAATATTTAGTTGTTAAAACGTTTTCGGTTTTCAGTATACTGAAGAAGGCAACAGGCCGAACACGTGTTAACAAGTGAAAAATAGTAAATGTTGAAGTGAAATCATATCAACCTAATGAATATCAAACTCAGCAATACTTTTTCCTAATAAATTACTTTTGTTTGGCAATTGTACTTTGCACACGCTATAAAACTTTGCAGTGTTACCATAATCGTTTTTCATAGTGTTGAAAGCAACATTTAGTTGCATATATGTACTATCATTGAAAAGATAGTTTTCTGAGGTTAGGTATACTTTAAGTTATGAAATTGTATTTGATTGCTTTATAACCCTTGGGGAAACAATCTAATATTGACATATAAATAATTTCTTCTCTCGCTTAGCACCTCCGATCCGGCAAACATCTCTCAGCGATAATTTGTAGTCGAGTGGCGCGAAACGTGCCCTGATGCAATATTAATTCCCAATATTTCATGCGGATACTCCGCGTGCATTAAATATGAAAAGGTCTCTGGCATGGACACATCGTTGTGTGTGACAATTTATCGGGCATTGCTGCCATCTCGCAGTAGTGCGTTGTCTTGTTGATGTCTCAGTCGCAGTCTTAGTGCCCAGTTTGCTCTTCCAGGCGACGCGCAACGGCTTTAACTCACTATCCGAACAACCTAAACACTTGTAGCTTGAAAGGCCGCCCCCGGAAACAAATAGCCATCGTCTCGCACATCATGAATAACTAACGCGTACACGCGCATGGACTCGCAGAGCCAAAGTGCTTCCTGCCTTCCGTCTTTGAATCTTGATTAATTCTGAATGTTTTAAGGCTTAAGATTAGTGCGGAAATTTGCAAGTCCAGGGCTAGCAAATTGTTAGGAAAGCATGTTTAGTTCAAACAGAATTAAAAAGGGGTTAAGAAACAGGAACTGTACAGAATTAAGAGGTACTTGGAGGGTTCTTCCTGGTGACTGGGCTATCGGTGGCCAACTCATGTGTGCTCACAAGGCAGCTTTTTTCTCCCTCTCATCCGACGACGCAGGTGGGAGAAAGAGAACGGCTGCCGAGTGCGCAGACCTCGGAATTTGGACTTTATTTTAGTCAAGTATAAATTAAAACTCAGTAATGATAATACCAACTTAATTAAGAATGCAGAATAGAAATAATTCTTTGTAAGAATTATTTGCTTCTAAGTTTAATTATTTACCTTAAAAAACAGCTAACTATTTATTTATGGAGATAGTTGCTGCAGTGCAAAAATCCCATTTTCAGTTTAGTATCAATTTCAACTCAAAAATCGACCCTAATTCAACATTGCGTACTTATTGTATTTGTTGCATCCATTTATCCCGCTCTTTATTCAATTGCTCGCACAATTTCTACCGCGCGGGTTAAAATGAAAAAAACATTGCACATCTCGACGCATTTAAATGCAAATCGTGCATCTCGCATACGCGTTTGTAAATATTTAAATTTCAATCACTATGGAAATTGAAAATAAATAAAATGCTGACCCGCAGCGCGGATTTATACGAATCGCGAGCGCATTTAAATGGCGCCTGACTTTGACAAAGCGGTGAATGTGAGCGAATTAGGTGATGCTGACCTCCGCCGCCGCCGCCTCCAACCGCCTGCATAATAGGATCAAAGGTTGCATTTCATGCAATCAAAATTTATGCTGGGACTAGCGGATCACTCTGTGCTTGTTGCCAAAGAATGCAAGTGCTTTCAGATATAACATGTTTAAAGTTTTAGACTAAGTACCTATCAACTTGATATTTCAATTTGTAGACACGTGCGTTCCGCTCAGACTTGCGTTGCGTCATTTAATCGCATGTTTGGTAAGCATATGCAAACATCCATTACGCCAGGGCCGAGGAAAATTGAGCGGACGAAACTTTGTTTCCTCAATGACGGGCGGAGGAGATTGAGCATTGCGGATAATCCCTTTAATAGTGATAATGGGTCTGTGGTGCGCCAACCACGTACAACAAACACCCCTCAAAGCGGGATCAAACACACAAAAGTGCTTGTTTCCAAGTGCTTTTAGCCGATGCTTGCAGCAAAAAGCAGTGGTTTAGACTTTTTTAGGCTCTAAGCATGTTTTTTGCGAGGTAGATAATCTACTTCTTACTCTTCTATTAATGTTTTATTTTCTTACTGACATTCACATTTTTTAGCTAGGTATTAACATTATTACTGAGTTGTAATACTTAACGGCAACTTTTTTGTGGTGGGTGCTTACAATTTGCTTACGAAGGAATTTAGATTGTAATTGTGGTTGTATAGAGCATTCTTCTGAGTTTGATAGGAAAGAAAAAACAGTTAATAGACAACGAAGAAAGTTTTTAAGAAAATGAAGCTTGAAAGAAAAATATTTAATATGTAATTTTTCTTCTTTAAAGTTTTTTCGGTGGTTTAAAATTTGATAATTAGTGTTGGTTATCTCATAAAAAAAACTCTTATTAAAAATTTTTACATCAACTAAGCTCAAAAGTTATAGCTTTGAATTTGCAGTTTCTTCTGTTTTTCATCACAAGATTGGAATATTTCCAATGGCGTAGATAATAAATATGAACTTGCTATCTACAATTTGATGAATAATTTGATATTTCAGGTTAAACAGTTCGGTGGATTTTGTTTGTTTCATATTTTTTATCTGAATGTGGGTTCAATTTTGAGATTTTATTCTGCAATGTTTTTGCTCCAACTTAAAAGATTTTCTCTTAATTCGTATTCGATATTCTATCAATAACTTGAAATAATTTATTAATTGTTAGAAATATCCACCAGTTTATAAAATTTTCCTCCAACTAGCATTTTCTCTAATCTTCTACACCATAGCACATCTCTTCTCAATGTTATTAGGCTTTATTTCTGCATCATTAACAAAAATTTATCACACCACAATCTATTTGTTTCTAAATCTTCTCATTTTACGATCGCAACAAAAGTTTCCGCATTCATCTGGCTACATTTGACTATCTTACATTTTTGTGATAATTCATAATGTAATGACTATTACACCGCATTTCTTATTCGCTCTTCTCTCCCACCGCCCTTTGTAATAATTACGCGCGTTTTAATATCGCGTTCATTAAACTTTACGTACTTTCGGCACAACATTTAATCATGTTTTCATTTCGTATTACAGCTACAGCGCGTACTGGGTAGATCGAGAAAGACAAGGAGGGGGCAGTATAGGATGTCTATCTTTGGTTTAATCAGGTCGTATTTTTCGCCGCTTCTCCTGAAACAAAACGAGCGGCGTGAGTTTTAATGAAAAATTATGTACATCGCGCGGTGCATGGTCGATCTCTAATTGAAACAAATTCATTGCGCACGTTTCATCGCAAGTTAATCCACTTTGCGCGACTTGAGATCAAATATTACAAATGCGAGTGAGGAGAATTATTCATTAGTAGTCGAGGCGGAAGGAGGGTGCGTTTGGTAATGAAAATTTACTGTATTTATTTACGAATTTAATTAGTTATCATATTATAATGATTCTAAATAATTCTGGTGTTTGATTAAGCAAGAGACGCGCTTAGTTGAACTATTTTTCGGCCTATTGTGGCCGCGTCAGCTAGGAGGATTTAAAACAACGATGTGATTTAAACAATGACATCTCGTCGTTTATTACAATTAAATCTGTATTGACAGGGACAAAGGTGAACATGCACAGCAATAAGGTTGAGACGTAACAGTGTACTATAGAGTGACTTGCTTACTTACTTGTTACTCACTGAGTTACCAACTCAGTTATCACCACAATACTGGGAGCTAGAATGGAAAGTTTTAGCTTATGCAGAGATGCAATTGATCACGTGGGGGTACAAGTACGTGACAAAGTCCTGTATGTGGTCAAAGCACAAATATTTCACAATTTATGGAAGGACCCTAATGTTGTAGACGACGCTGAGATCTGGTGCATCATAGGGGTGCAATAAAAAAACAATTGTTTTAATATAACGTCTAACCCCCGACACATCTGCAGATGGGATGGGGTCTTTGTAGATAGTTTGCCGATCGTGGATTATTTCATGAATCAGCAACAGTGTTCATATGAAGGAAGTCATTAAATGAGAGACCTGATTATTGATATTA